>QNGE01003878.1:0-73292 GCA_008508345.1 Paragonimus westermani | reverse complement strand
CAGTAAGCATTTTAGTCAACCGACATCAAACCGGAATTCCCATTTACTTCACTTTTCTTTACCACGTTTTGAATGCACAAGTGGCGTTCATGTTTCACATGTTTATTTTCTGCAAAACGTTACTCGTGATAAGCGTTTTTTGCTCTAAAAACTTTTTCAGCCCTCTTATCAAAGATTTTACAGATTAATATTTTAATATAGGCTCACTCAACCTGAAAAACTCACCTCTTGAGAGTTCCAGTGAGAATAAGCTACACGTCAACTATACTGCAAGCCAGTTTTTTATCCCGTCTGACACATCAACCAGCTCTATTCTGAGGCTTTCAAACTACCCTAATGTTATTGTTGTTGAATCTTCACTGAAGTATACATAGTGTAACCGTTCAAGTATATAACCATCACTATGCAGCCTGACTTTTTATCAATTCTGGAACCAGAAACATTGACGATGTTTATCAACCTATCCACACTAATGTCACAGACATTATCGTAACTATAGTGATTTCACAAGCCCAAACATGGGAACCCTTGATGAACATTCCAAACACAGCACTCGGAAAATCGCGTACAGTTCATTTCTATTTTTAATTACCGAGCTTCTGCAGGATAATGGTTAGAGGAACAAGTCAGAACGGAACTTAATTTTAGGATCAGAAAGTGTGTTATCTGCTTCAGTTTTCCGCTTTACGGCGGATGATTAAACACGCTTGATTCACTTCACCAAGACTATTGTAATGTTTTTTACTTGGAAGTAATCGAAGTTTGCAGTCTTCGTATGAGACAACATTTTGAATCTTCCTTACCCTGTAGAAATTCTTACTAGGTGAAAGTCTTCACCTGTGAAGAATGCACTGAGTGTTCTATGCAAGTATGAAAAAATATTACACAGATAGATGCCAATCATCTCAACAGTGGTTGTCGCAACACAAATCGTGAACTACCACTGCCGAACAGCAACCTTGAGCGACGATTTCTAGCGTCCATTCAAAAGTGGTCGAAAGGAAAAAGGACCGACCGCTTTTGTAAGGTTGCATCTATATGACCTGATTCGTTCTATGGAAAGAGACATAGATCAGCATACAATAAAGTGTGAAAGGTTTGAGACTGGCCGCGTTCAGCAAACCAAGACGACCCCGATCGACTTTATATAACAAATATGTCGTTCACTTGCAAACTAGGTTTATTACAATGTTTCAAAGGCTCAGCAATCATCAACCCTTTAGTAATGATCAGCTTCATGTTTATTTAATAAATGGTAATCTGAAGAATTCTAGTAGTTCCTTGTCGCAACACGGCTTATCGAAAACTTTTAGAAGTTTTTCTAATACTTTGCTTCATTTTTTCGCATCTTCTGGAAGCTTTGCCGATGCTTCTAAATAACTTTGGCTGTTACGTACGTGTAAAAAGCGCTACGTCTGTTTACACTGTAAACTTAGTGCGTATGTTTACTTTTGACTAAAGCAAATGACTTTGTTACTGAAGCAAATACTCATCTATGCAAACACAAGTGCGAGTTTCCGCGCAAGTTGATATTGCTTTACGATGAGTCATATTTCTACTCACATCAATAAAACAAATGTTCAAAGTAATCGACGTCCCAGTCGTGAATACTGTAGGACGCCTTTGAAATCGGACGCTAGAGAATAGTCAGAAACAGTCAACTGGTATTGTGTCTATAAACCTTCGAATCACTGCGAAAAAAGTCATAACAGCATAACTGGCGCGCTAATAGCCACTTCTTCCAGGAAGCATAAAATGACTGACTTTATGCAAACTGTTAGCGTTTTCACTGGTTAACTTCTTGTTGGTGGCACACAGATTTGGTAGAACGATCTTGACCAGCAGATTGAAACCCACTCAATGTCCAAGTAGAAATAGTCACAGAACAATTAGAAATTGTGAGTAACGTCAGTTTCCCCGCACTCACCAATGTCTAAACGGTCTACACGATTGGAAATTTCAAAACTGACGTGCTCCCTTGTTTTCTAATTGGTACACATAAATCGACGGAACAGACGGTTTGCTTATGATGAAATTCATCACATACGAATTGAATAGACCAAACTGAAGTTGTTTCTGCTAGTTTTCAAATCGGTACAAGTATGGAGAATGTGCCCCCCTGATTTTACGTCCTACCTGTCAATCTATTCTTTTACCTGTAATCTTCGGTTCTCTGACTTTGGATCTGATGCTGAAAATTCGTCACATGTTCATGTGTGATCAGAACTCATGATATGTAGCACAGCTGGGGATAACACGGTTTACACATCCTCAGTGTTTATTGAAAGACACGATACTTCTGGCTTTCTGTGAGTCTGATGTATGTGTGCATCTAAATAATCAGCATTTGGAAGCTTCTGACTGGAAGGATTCCTTTTTTCTACATTCCCAATAATTAATTTATTTTTCTGCACATCTCCATTGTTTGTTTCCAAGGTGTCAATAACAGCTAACATCTCAATTCAGCGTTCGATATTCTGGAATCCACAAAGACTTGAATTCGAACACAGTCGACCACCAGACCATACAACGGAGGAAAATATTGTTATATTACGAAAGTGTTTCTGATTTCTTATTACGTTCATAGATGTGCTGCTTCTACACCAACTTATTCTCTTACTCTTCAATTAGCGATAAGTATTCAGGAACCGCTTGCCAATTATTCCGCCTTGGGCAGTCTCACTGCGAGAATATCCTCTCGCATCCTGTTACTGCACATTAGGGGAATTACACGTAATTCGTATTTTTCCCAAACAATCTAAAGTCGCGCACAGAAAGCGTTGTTTAACACTACGTTTTTGAGAACTCAGTGCAAGAGAGCTTAGTTTCACATTAACATCATGGTGACAATGTTGTAATTCAGGAATCATACGTACATTACCTCCAAGTTTATTCCTGAGATTAAACTGTGCGGCAAAACCAACCACAACTCAGCCATATGTTTAAAACCAGACAACCATGTATACATGATAGCTAGTCTTTTCAAAAGCACAAACTTGTTTGTTGCCTCAGGATGAAATGCAGCGTTTGCCATTTTGGGGGGTTAGCCTGATGGAGTGTAGTGAAATAAGACAGCGCAGCAGAAAAGTTGTTTAATGTAGACCATCTGGCATCATCATGCAATCACGTTTTGGGGGTGGAAAAATGAAATCCAATATTGACGAACACACAATAAGTAAGACATGGCAGGATGTCACACATTATCCACTCCTGAATGATAATCTTATGACGTTTCACATTTGAAACCGAACTGAACGCAATTAACCGTCTGGATAGTTGAGTTTTTCTGGTGAATAGTAACGAAAAAGAGACAGATCTGTTCGCGTTAACAAGTGAGCAGTCAAACTAGAGGAATAACAAACGGGACTAATTATCGGACAACGCTAAGTTGCAATAATCGACGATCATATTTGGACTGCTCATCGAAGGGAGGTAGTCGGATGGACACCCGCACTAGAGGCCCCCGCGTTAAGGATTTACCTGAAAAAACTAGTGTTGACGGTTGACGAGAAATGACATCTATTCGCCTGAAGTAATGGAACGTCACCGACGCACACAGTTAGCATCAACAAGCCTTTATCGTTCCGTGAACAGATCATGTCAATGACTGGTCATTGCGAAATTTGGACAACCATTACGTAAATTGTCGTGAACACAGAATTGTTACAACACAGAATGTAAGTCAGTATACTCGATGCTATCAACTCAAATCTATTCACTGCTTGATTTTTAGTCACTGTGTTGGAGGAACAGGTTTGAGGTCACAACGCTTCGGTTTGCACTACCATTTACGCTGGCTTAACGAACAACTGTAAAATAGTACAGCAATGTTTATTTGACGCAGACGGTAAAAGCTGTGTCGCCAGTTTACTCGGGACTCCTTTGAATGAGGGTCTACCAGTAGATAGAGGCGAGTAACCAGATAAAACGTATAGGGCAGAGGTATTCACATGTGACTAACTAATACTCACACGTCGTTTGCGTTCTCACTCAGCACCATCAAGGCTGGTGACACTAGGTGTTTTGTCACAGGTACCTTAATTTAGGTTCCTGCCATTCGTCAACCACAATCGTTTGACGGTGGAATTGTGTCCGGGCTGAACGGTACCAACTGATCAATCAACGAATTCAGTGTACAAAAATTGGAATCGAAGAACACTTCAAATCGTCATCATTTTGGATTCGAATGATACTAGTTTCCGTTACTTACAACGTACCGAGGGAAGTAGTAACCTTCTGCGAAATACGACCAAACCGGTTGTTTCTGACTGACTGAATGATGGTACTTTTGTTGGACCAATGTATTAATTTTTATTCATGATGATACTAAACACAGAAAATGAGGATTATACTTGGCAATTTCTTAAGGCTGACCTCGTCCGAATACACAGAAATATGTATACTGTTTCTAATACAACTTTAGTTAGATCCAAAACGCCCTTATACCACTGTGCACAATGCGCCAATTAAAGCCAGAATCTAACGTCTCCCTTAACTTCGGGTTTCCTAAGTCAAGGTCCTATTTTAACGGAGTGATTGTAATTTTACAGATCAACGGCAAAGGAAGCACACATTCAGTTACATGCACCTTTATGCATTTAACGACCAGAACAGTTACGCTTGCTTGAACACAAGTAAATTTGCACTATCCCACGGTATTCCATACATGGGGGCAGGCAACCACATGGATCCCCAGATAATGTTATGCGAACTGCACTGATGTCAGTAATCGCTATTATGAGCTATGACGACGTCATAATCTATGCCCATTAAAAGTGAACCTGGCAGTTTGCAACCCACAATTCGAGTTGGAGGTATAAAATATCGGCTTTCCAGAACGAGATCAATGCTTGTCGATATAAACAGAATAACTGCTGGTTTCTGTTGCCCAGATTACAAAGATTATTTTAGGGTTGTCGTTAAGTTGACCATAAGGAAGTGTGATCTGCAATCAGAGGTGTAAGTTAAGCTGAGAGCAACAAAAGGGGATTTTAAAACTTTTCATACTCATATCATGTTAATTATATTGTCCGTATCCATATAGAAAGTATGTTGTGGTGATGAAGTTCATGCTTTTTTGGTCGTATCACGTTTTGAACATGGTCTCTTAGCCTCTTTTTCAGACAATTTCTTGTCACTTTAATTAGATAATCCATAATAAAATTTGAGCACGGTGTATTATCCAAACTGCTTGGACGGTTGTCAGGTTCATTGCGCCTCCTTTATATAAGGTCAGCTGTGAAAGTTCTGTCTAGTTTGTTTTGCTTATGGATATCAAAATTTTCTGAAGCAAATTTTATTTAACCGAAGTAGTCATATGGGTAAGAACTTGAAACAAGTAGAGCTTGATGCACGCAACTGTCAACCGACTGGAAGGAAAATGCGATAGGGCTTGAGTGAAGAAGCAATTGTGTCTAAGCACATGCTTGAGTTGCAGGCTGTAGGCGCACTCCCACGACAACGTTAAAAAACAATATTTTGTGAATCTTCATAGTTCTGTATATTCTGACGCAGGTCTTAGTCAGCTGCATCTTCCTCAATATGAATCGATGAGAATAGCCGGTTGTATATTAGCTAGTCCTACTGGCACTGGCATTATGCTCTTATTTGTGAAACTTCGCCCAAACACTTGGCCAACATTGTGCTCTTGAATTCTCCTCAAGAATATTTAACCGGCATACTCCTACCACATCCCAACATATTTATGGTGAATTTTTAAGTTTGATTGCAAAAATTTCTTGGGAATTAATTGCCGCTCCCTCTCTTAGGGTCATCACTTTCGGCACACCAATGCAGCATAGAGATGATTGGTTTTATTCATAGGGTTAGGTGCCCTGGATATCTCCACTAACCCATGGACTTCACCGAATCTGTGCTACTGGACAAAATGACCCTACAAGTGAATGATAGTCACCAGAAGGGTAACTGTCTTAAAATGAGCTATCAAGAACAACTGTGTGCCCGCTGATATTGCCTGTCGGTGACAAGATGCGTTACATCCTAATTTTGGAACCATTACTTACTATGTATATAGATCGACCAAGTAGTCAAAGTTAATAAATAATTAACTATAATTAACACATTTTCGAGGTGGGCAACATAAAAGATTTGCCATTCAAAGATTGTGTGAGTCGAACGTCAGGGGTTATTCAAATGGCAGTCCAATGCGAGAATGAACTCCTAAAAGGGTATTCCCCACAGGACCTTTAGAAATGTATGCTGGAATCTCTATCTGCCTATGTTTTCGGACTGTTTCTAGTCGTGATACGTAAACCACTGCACGGTGAATTGGGAAGGAGAGTATTGTGTGAAGTTTCCTCGGAACATCGAACTAAGGAACTTAGTTTCATAGTGTACATTATTGAAAGAAACTCAACAGGCAGCAACATGATTTAAGGTGCACACTCCTTGCGGTGGAAACAATGTAAGGCCCGACCGATAACCGTTTGCAATTTTTGTCTGTAAAGTTTGCCGAAATGAGGCTACTGACTGATTTTGTTAGGCCACACTATGGCAAATCATTTGTAGCAAAACAGTTGTGGTCAATCTCACAGGAACATTTGAAACAAACAATATAAAGAAGCAGATGAATATACCAAATATTCAATAAGGCACAAGTTCACCACCAATCGACGTTAAAAAATGAAACCGTGATAGAGTGTGGGGAATTTTTTCTTTAAAATTTCGTCTTCCTGTGCGTACTACATACGTCAATAATGGAAGATATAGCTCAACATCTGATTGTGCCCCAAAGGTTCGTTTACAGTAACTGCCGTTTTTCCTTTCATATTTCAACTTTTGTGGAGTTGGTTGCCGTAATTTCACAAGTAAACAGCCTTCAAGAAGGACCTGAACTTATTAAGCGGTAAGGATTTATTCAGAAGTATCAGTCTAGTTCAGAAACTGGTTAAAAGCACGCAAATCACGGCCCAACGTGAACCAGCCATATTTACAAAAAGTAAGCTGTTACAAGACGCATACTTTGAATCGTTCCGTTTACTCGTCCGACGTCCAGCTATGCACCAGGTGGAATGGTATTATCTAGTGACAATTTTGTTCAAATATTCAACTGACATCATTCAACTCGTCTGATTAGAAACGAGGGCACTAGCTGTCTACAAACTTTGAACGAAAATTAGCACCTTTTCTCAAATTTAACGGCAACGAGAAACAATTCTATAATGCATTTGTGCACAATTTTAGATGTTGCAACTCCCTTTGCCGCAGACCAGAATTCTCGAACGATTTGCTGTTAATTTACAGGCGATTAAGTGTATGCAAAGGGCATTAAAAGAATGAAAAGAGGCTTCGCCAGTTATTCCAAATGGTCACGTATTTTAATCTCGGAATTGCACAGAACTGATAAATCCCAATTGTGTCTAGCATACTATCGAGCTGATCGTCGGTGTTCTATGTGAACACATTACAATATGGTAATTTTTTAAAACCGGGAGCAACGAAAAATGTATTATATTTTAGTGCAATTCAATTTGCAAACAGCAAGCCATTCGACTGTGCGCCGGGAGACTTTCATTGGGTATTTTCCTCAAATACTAACTGGAATTACGTTGGATCGTTAAAACACACGAGGTCGTATGCTGCGTTAAAATTCCGGTGATTGTTCTAGTAAGGTCGGGTTTCCGGAATCCTATTTCATGTATATTATTTTGAAAATATATGTGCGTACTTTTAGGGAAGACCTTTTTCCTAGTTAAACCAATCGTGTAATGTTAAACTTCGATATGAACACATTTGCATCTGCCACCACCGCATTCTGATTAAAGCTGATTTCAAACCATCACCTCTGATGTTGGTTTCTATCATAAAAGTTGGGTATTTTTAAGAGAAACTGACTGTGCAGATTCATCGAGCTCACTACAAACAAGGTGTTGAAATGCATGAAATAAATCAGGATTTCCAGCAGGGAGGATTTTCATTGTTACTCAGATTAGCAGAATCCGTAGTTTTCTAAGAAATGTCATCATCCATAAATCTCAGGAAAACCTTTACTCAACACATTGGACTCCATACTCTGTTTCGCCACCCTGAATACTGAATCTTAATGGGAACTTTCCAAGGTGCTGTTTATAGATAAAGTCGGCATCGGTTACTTGTCTACTGAACAACAGAAAGTTTCAGACACAGTCTGCTTGCGGCTCTTTCGTAAGGTTTCCTGATAAATTCTGACCAAATTCAGTTTTGATTACCTGTTTTCTTTGAGTTACTTTTATTCAGAAATTGTTGAAAATCTATCATCGATTTTCTGCCTCATACAGTTGGAAACGTAAACATTACGTAAACCATATAACCAGACAACCTATAGCGATATATATTCATAACACCTTTCTAAAAGTACATCCTGCGGAAAGATCCACTAAACTGTCAGAAAGTTAGTCCAGATATAGCGACATGAAAATTTTGCTACGAAAGAAAATATCTAACCTCTTTAGTGCATTTAGGATTAAAGCTACAGAACGAGCATCACTCCACCAGAAATTATGCTTGTTTCCAGATTAATTCACAGGCGCTTTGTAGGTGGAGATAGAAAGGTATAATCATGTTTCGAATATATATCGGACGTATGTCATTTGTACTTGGCTATTGGAGAAAGAATAATTATTGGTCTGTGAACATTTATCATCTACCTTTCTTCTGGAATTCCCTATCTTTTCTCAAAGTAACAGAAAGCAGTCTCACCAAAAGATCAATAGGTTTAAAAATACAGAAAACAGTTGAAATATTTGTTTCTCTAAATTGGTAGTGAACCTCGAATGACATTCTGAATGACAGGTTTCATATACCCAAATATAATATGTGAGAACCAATGGAGTTACCTGCAATTCAACTACGCCCATTCTCTCGTACAACTGTCCTACTCGTAAAGAACTTTCTAAGTGTACCAGGTTTAATATGAGGATTCGATTGCCTATAATTATTGATCAATCAAAATCGATTGCACAATTAGCCTAATTGCATCCGACGTTTTGTGCAGATGGCATGACTGGGAAGTTGTAAATGGTTCTTTTTCTCTCGTTGTTATTTATTGAAAATCTTAGTAAAACCGTTTGTGATGAAACACTTCAACATTGTGTTTAAAAACACTTTGAACGAGAAAGTTAGTGAACATCAATATTCAAAATGTGTATCAGTAAACGACGTTTGGCGCTGACCACAGGCGGATAGACAGAATCACAAAACGGAAACTGAAAAAGAACCTTGACCAGTGAAAATGAAGGTTTCATTGTTAATACGGTAAGACTGGGATTACAAGAGACAGTACACGATTACATTGCCTCTTTGTATTTTCACAAAGGAGTCTGATAGGAATACGAGAATACGACGGTGAGTGATCGTTTATGAATAGAAAAAACGAAGAAAACATTTTATATACGTTTCGGCTTATTTCATCCTTCTTCCTGCACATTTTGTTTCCCCTGAAAAACTCATAAATAAAACGTTAAATTAACCTTAAAGTTAACAAAACTGTTTTAAAATAATTATTTGTTCCAGTTGTTTACTGTGTAGTTATTATTACATACTTGCATTCCATTTGGAATGAGAATCCATCGATGTAACTTAGTTGCAAGTACTTCGGCAGTTTTTCTATGCAAAAAAGAACGAATTGTGTTTACCCAAAATTGGTGACCACAATGACATGTGAACCAGTTTCACATCACAGCAACTACACATTTTTGTGCCGTTTGAAAACTTCTATATCCCTGCAGCGTAAGCCTAAATTATTGCTGTGTTTAAGCAAACAGGTTTGTAAACCTGAAAATTTACCTTCGCTAAGTCATGCTAAATGTGAAATGGTTGAATCAAACTTAGTCGCCACACAACACTGAGCTAGTCATAGTTTGTTGACACCACGGTGATACTGTAGTTTTTTACTGAAAGCTTGCCAGTTCTACGCACGTAAATTCGACACATATTAATTACTTATTCAAAAAAATAGTTGTTTGCTGGTCATCGATCTAGCCTTTTGAATAGGTCGGCGTTTTTTTGCCACGATTGAATAGTGAACGTTTTCAAAATACTGACAAGGTTATGACTGACAAGGTTTTGTACAACCTGAGTTTTCGTTGTAACTTGTGCTCTCCGGTTACCTTGTCCAACTGTTGTGCAGCTATCGGATTTGTTCGCTTAATAAAGCAAAACTAATTTTATTATGGTGCTAAACGTGAATTATCTACAAATTATTGACAACTGTCAAGTTATTTTTACGTATTATCTTGAAACAATTCACTTAAGGTTGGTGCATTGATCAGTCTACTGCCGCCTATCTGATTGTCAATGAATACTGGCTAGTAAAGTAATGTAGCTTAGGGTATTGGCTAAAGTAGCCTCCTCGTAATTTACTCATGCTCACTGCTGCAACGCAATCCCGGCTTCCAAGGCAGAGCGGATGTTTTCCCTGTTTGTCATTGTTAATCACATAAAGAAAATGGTTCACATTGTCCGGTGACACACATTCGTCCACTCAGAATGAGATGAGGACGATAATTGAATTAAAAGGCTACCTGAGAGAAAGCTCAACCGATCGGTGTGAATCAAGTTAGAATTCAACCAAGTCCATGAAGTGCTGCGGTGCTATCGTTTTACTGAGCAGATTTGAAATATTTCACAATAGACCAGAAATGTCGAGTTAACTCTGGACTCGGATGCAGCTTATCGGCTTTAAATCAGGAGCACTGGTATTGTCATTTATTTTGTGTAGATTTTTTGTATTTTTAATAGAAGATGGTGACCCTGTTTACAAAATTATTTCATCCTGGTAATGTTACATCGTTTTAATTCATCTTGAGAGCTTAATTCCTGTTCCGCTGATTCCACTGAAACTTCGGCTAACTTTTTTCATACGTGTTTATTCACAGTTGTTTTTAAGTACTTATCATTTACCTAGTCAACCACAGGATGTGGGTATTACAGAGCTAATTTTAGATTCTATCTGAATGATAACCTTGAAACAACTGTAAACGGTGTCTATTTTAAGTCATAATGATCACATGTTAACCGGTACATTGCGGTTACACGTTGTGAGAATAGTGTTTTAGCGTGCATAGTTCGTGCATTAAAGAAAAACCACCTATTAACGTCTGGATTACCCGAGGATCCATATTCTAGTACTGTACTTGAACTGTCTCATTTTAATCACTATTGACGATCAGTTAAAACACAATTGCTCACAGCAGAGTTGCTCAACTTCACTCACGTTTGAGACTTAGAACACTATTACTGACCAACAGAGCAATCAAGTTATTTTTCTGTAGAGAACACAACCGACAATTCATGGAAGTAAAATGAAAGCTTCCCGTAATTTAGGAGCATGTATGTTTGACTTGTTATCGCAAAAAACACAATGCTGCAAAGTATAAGTTCCGTCATTGACACTTGACCATAAAATCTTGCTACCGTCTTAATGAACACTAGTCACGTGTTTTGTTGTAGTTGATTGATTGTCTCGTATATTTTTACCGTCTGTTTATCGGAGCCTTTGAGCCATGACACACACTGAATGGACTTGCTTCTCTGTTTAAAGTGATTTGCAAATCGTTACGGTTGGTTGAACGACATTGATTGTTTGGTTGCGATGTGAGCGTGTATCTAAACCGTAAACCGAATAACAGTATTTGTTGTAGGAGACGAATGAGTGCTTGGTAATAAATGTTTTCAGAGCATTAGGACCACTTGGTTGGTTGGTGCATCAAGAGTACAAATGCTAGAAATGTTTTCTGACGCTGGACATAACTTACGGAGTGTACGAGAAATCTCCTCTGACAGACTTTCATTGGAACACAAACCAGTCATCTGAAGGTGCAGTTCTCTTGGCCACCTCCATAACGTAACCCTTCAGTTCACCGTTATGTTTTTTTTCGGCACTTCATCCTTTTTCAGAATGTTTGTGTTTATACTTGATTTTATTGTTGACTGTCCGTTGTGTTTGTTGATTGCACCGTGTGTTCACATGCTGTGCACCACGGTTCTCCATTCCCAGTTATCCCCATTCATAACAATTGTTCCACTACCACATATTGGGTTGCCAATAAAGTCAACTACCAATGAACACAACTGCAACAAGACATAATAGTCAGTAGTTATCATCTGTGTAGAACAAAGGAACACTTGAACATCGGATAAATTTGCTTCTTCGAGTGATGTGATTTTTATCGGCCTCGTTTCAGTTTCCGTTTCTGAACCGGCCACTTTAAAGCTAAGTTATCCTCGTGAGATTAACAGACAAAACCGCAAGTCATCAGTCTAGTGTTGAAGTGTTTGGTACAATTTTTTTGTCCTGATAACTAAGCTGTCATTGACCACGTTCCAACTAACAAAAAGACCTTGAGCTCCTTTCTACATAAAGAGTCCTTTTCTAAGGGCAGTTTTAGCGTTCTCGGTAGGTGGGTGCAAACGGAAGCGATGTATTCAAAAATTACGATAAGGACCGTCTCAAGGTGGCTAGGTTTATAGTTTCTGAATTACACCTCAATTCGGACATTAAGCTGCCGGTTTTTCTGTCAAAATCACCTGTGTCCATTTGAACATGGTATTCAACCGGTATTGAACACTTGCTACCCCCATTTCTTGCAAAAAAAACCATCTCTAACAGAAACGTATACATTTTTGGCCATTCGATCATGTAACAGCTAACAGAATGTATTTTTCCGCAGTCAGCAACTTAGCATGAAGTTTAACAGTGATCAATTTCATAGGACGCACTCCATGTAGCATCAGAAATCAGCCGGTGTGTTGCACAGATCGATTCAGTGTTCCACCTGTCACCAGCAGACGCATATCGTCGCAAAAAGCATGTCGTACGCATCCTGTTTGTTTCAAGAAGATAAATGCAAGTGGTAGTACAGGACAAACTATACCCAAAGAACGAAATGTTTGCATTGAGGCACTGCAAGAAAAGGCTGGCCTGTCTTTCTAGCTTAAATATGGGGTTTCATGATCAAAATCACCTGTTGGAGACGAAATGAGATGTCACACTAGAATGCACAGAGTGGAAGACCTGTTAACGTAAAGTTGCCGAAGTCAGAAATTAGTGTTACTGTCCAATGCAAGCATCTCAGCACATTTTTCTTGAGGAATAAATTTTGCATTCTGATTTGGCCATCAAGTGACGTGAAAAAATAGATGCGCATTAGAAAAGCTGTCCGATCAGCACAAGGATGTTCATGTAAGGCAGTCAGTCATACTTTAGCACGACCATCATATGGCGTTTGACCTACAACAAATTTCTACAATTAACCTTACAGTGGTACTAACTGGGCAACTCGTATCAAGTAGGTAACTCATCACTTTTAATCCCTTATTCCCTTATTCACTGTAGTTACTGATTAGTTATTTTTCCGTTGTGATCAGCCTAATGGTCAAACCCGAAAAGCAAGTCTTTCTTGCTGTCTCGTTGTTTTCACATTGCCAGTGGTTATCATGAAACGGGTTAAGCAATCCAAGGAACCGTTCATACTGAAGGAGTATTAGACAGCAGCCTAGTAGTGGATTGTTGCACACACAATGTTATGACTAATTTATGTGCTTCATATTACATATGTTTTGCAGATGAGAGCCTTACAGAGTAGCCGTCAACTAGTGATTTTGCTCTTTTCTACACGTAATGCAGAGATTGCAAGAGTGCATGAGACTACTTTCGTGACGCGCATTGGTATCCGCAACACTTTGGTGATAGGTGCTACAGCACCATGAAGCGTGACTTTATTAGGAACAACAAACAACTGCAACGGTCAACAGATTACGACATCACTGTTTTTTGTATATATATATATAATGTGTATTACAACGTTTACCCTTGGTGTTATCCTTCTAGCACAATTACACACCCACACTTTCAATCTATGGTCACTGAGAAAAGTGTAGTGGTTATTTTTAAGATATCTGCACCAAATTTAGTATGAATGAAGTTNGTTGAACAGTTTGGGCGTCGTGTTTAACATGTTATTGATAAACAGGTTGGGATTAACACAACGTTACGAACAAGTTGTAATATTCTACGTTTTAACCACCTCGGGTGGCCTTCCTCAGGAGTGTTGTAATTTGATTACAACACTCCTGAGGTGGTTGAAATGTAGAGTGTCGCAACTTCCTCGTAAGGTTGCGTTATTCCCAATCTGTTCACCAATATGGGTTATTTTGTTTCAATTCGAGATGTTCATGCATGCGTTTGAAGTGAACAAACTGTATTCATTTGACGACGGAATTTACGTCATTTTCAAACTTACAGCATTAGAAACCCATGGAAATAGAAGAAGGCTTCCTTCTTAGTCTGAAATGTCGAGTTGAAGGTGACAGCAATCCAAAAATCCATTGGTTTAAAGACGGTGTGCCGATTAATTCTATTCACAACCCAAACGCGGACATCACTGTGGCCTTGTAAGTTCGTTTTATGTTCAGTATGCTTTCGGCGTCAATTGAGTTTTGCTCAACGTTTTTACAGAAATAAAACTCTGGTTATTTATCAGTTTTCTACGTTGTTGTTAGCGACATATTGTATTCCGGAAAAAGGATGCCAATCAAAAATAGCAGTGATTGTTGAAGAAAGAGTATCTCCATCCGGCACCGTAATTTGCATGTACGAGGAGATTGATATCAACCTTAATTCTTCCCTTACGAATTACTTCTTGTGGATAAACTTCAGCACGACAACAGAACGAAAATGCTGGACGACATCCGATTGTTTCACTTAATTTATTATTCTCGTTGTTATCAAAGTCTGTTTCTGGCTTGAAACTACACCGTACGTTGAACTGAAGTAACCCTGTTGGTCTTCTAGCTGAAGGCTGTCCAGGAGCCATTTGACAATTCTGATGCTGCTTTTGTACGAAAACTCATGGTGAACGTCTGCGATATTAAGAAAAGCGCGTAATGCCACGATGTTCTTAAACCGCCTAGAAGGTTCCGAAACGACCAAAACTTATATCAGTCAATAATGGACGCCTGTTTATTACCGGTTCATTCCGACACACTTTACTGGGAGCCGTGTTTGATTAGCGCTCTGCTATCAGGATGTGCAACGTTAGTCTGAAGTCTTTGGTTTCATGCAAAAATTCGTAGACAGATTTGGCTGAGCACCGCGACACACATTAATTGGTGGACCAAATTGCACACACGAGCCAGATTTTCCATCTTCCGCCCGTGCGATTTGTGACAACCAGCAAACGGAGGGTGGGTGACCCGAAGAGAAACGTAATCTGATATTTTGCTAGGCAACCAGTTACAGTTTTGTACCTTTGGTAGCTGAGTGATCTTTAACTGACAGCGCAAACATTAGCAAACAGGAGGATGACTGCACAAGATCCAGAAACTCAGATCGCGGATTGTTTGAAAAGATAGTTCATTTAGAATAGAGAACAGCTGTACACGTGAACTGCTGTGCATAAGAAAATAAGAGGGGGAAGAAAAAAATATATGGAACAGGGAGTCATATGCACTGTCATTAGTTCGTATGTGGTTTGCGCAAAAATTTCTTCCGCGAACAAATGCTTTAACAAATGTCTGACTATCAGACATACGTTCATTTACGTGCGGTTTCTGCTCCGATTATCCACGTTCCATAACATTTCGGATTTTACATTTGTCTGTCAAAGCTGTTGTGTTGTAATTCAACTAAACGCTCAGAGATGATTACTTTGGCCAGTTGGAATAGTTCGCGTAAACAGAAGAAAGTTATTCTTCACCTACGAACGACGGCAATTTTCAGCATAAGTCAACTAATCTGACACAATTTGGTCAGCATTCGGGCCGTTCAGATGGTTAGACAACCAACTGCCATCTTAGTTTGGCATCCTATAAGGAAATAGTATTGAGGCTAACATAAGTGCGTCTTGGTTGGTGAGCGCGGACTCTTCATACTCGTTTCTTGACGAGTCGTTTTACTAGAACCTCGCCAGTATACACTTGGATTTTTGAGCGCACAAAAGTAACATCTGCGGTGCTTTGCAAAACATGTGCAAACCACTGGTAAAATGTTTCATGCGCTGAATAGTACAAACACGCAGAGAACTTCATGCGCTTCAGCGAGCGAGTGGGTCGGATGTGAACCGAGAGTATATGTTGTCACTCAACCGGCCTCCGCATAACTTAAAACGGACCAACCCATGGCTTCTAGATGCCTAGTCTTCTAATTGTGTTTTACGCCGTCTCCTACAGCCAGTTGCTCACAGGGAATTTGACGAAAATTAACTGTTGTTTGTTTCATAACCTGGGTCGTTTGCACGACTTTCGGTGAATGGTAATAACGCATTTATTAGCAGAATACCTTTGGTATGAGTAGTTATGACTGTATATATATATACCCCATGCTAATCCGTTATAATAAGCTAAAAGAGAATGGCTGAATCATGTCCTGACAAAAATCAACGTGTTCATTGCAACTGCGCAAACTCATAAAGTGGCAAAGAAGGGTAAAGCTGGATTTGCTCATTCCTGACATTTTGAAATTATGATACTGAGAGCACTCGAGAAATTCGTGGTTCAAACTGGTGACTGTATGATAGCTTATGCACAGCGCAGTAATATATGAGGATAAGTTCTCCGTATAACCTATCGCACGAAAGTTGTCAGTGACATATCACCGAATTTTTAAACGTAGTACTGCTTTTGTACACTTTCTTTTCAAAGCCGATTTACCCACACTTTTTATACAGCCAAAAGTCACAGTTACGTATAAAAAATATGCAGTTGTCGGACAGTGGAAACTATTCGTGTCTTGGAGCCAGTGAGACTAATCGCATGAGCCGGTGGGTCTACGTGACCGGTGAGTCTTTCATTACAATTGTTGTCAGTTTGTTTTAGCTATCCTGCTAACCAAAAGTATATTGCCAGGGGCTAGCTTGCAAAAAATCTCAAGCTAACACGGAGTGCTTTTTTCTTACTTAATGAGCCGATACGATTTGGATTCAGATACGGGAATCCATAACATGATCAAGCAAAGTTTCTCGCGGTTTGACGAATCGGCGTAGTGTGCGGATTTTCTGATTTTCAAGTGTCACCTAAATTAAATGTACTAATGTGTGATCAAGGTTATTTATGGTTTGAAGTTGAGCATCAGTCTTACCTCATCGCAGTCTTTGCGCTCAGAAAGACTCCTAGGCAGGAGATTTGGCGATCTATCCGTTACTCACAAAAGGAAGTGACTTTGAGTTCAACTATGACTACTTGGTGATACCTAACTTGAGGTCACTGGTGTAGTGCCAACATGGCTGTTTCAAAGGTTGATAAAGTTTGGAACTTCTCAAACGATGAAGCCCTGAACGCAGAGTATGACAGTGTGTTCCAGTCTGAACACCTTAGTTGTGGAGTAATCCTGTCCGTAAACTAACACGCCTATTCCATAGCCCACCTTCAGTAAATGGCCTTCCAACCATTCAGTTTTCTTTAGTGAGAGATGTAACTTGTTTATCAAGGATGTGAATTATTTTGCAATTCGCTGAGAACTGGTCTAATTTTTGTGTACAGTTCACGGTTATTACATTTTAAACTGTGTAAGCCCTTGCATGGTCTTTGCCCACGAGTTATTTCATGATCTTATCTCGTTTGTCCATTATGTTCTGCAGTTTTACCGAAAACCGATGAACGGAAAGTCGCAGATGAAAAAGGTGAGTTACACTTTTCTTTTAGTTATGTATCTCCGAAACCCTAAGGGTGTTGAAAACTTTGAACAGTGTGTTCTAAGTAAACCAAAACCTATAAATACATGCGGTCTAATTGTTTGTTCAGAGGTACGAATTATAGATCGCGGTCAGATTGCTGCGTATACGACCGTCAACACCGTAACGTTTACGTTGTGTGTCCGACAGTCAGAATGACTATTCTGTTTGACTGAGAATTGCGCAAAGTAGGTGAGCTAATCCAGGACTGCTTATTTACTACGACTTCGGAGCCCCTCTCGCTTAGTTGTCTTTTATGGACTGAAAAATCGCCAGCGTATAATGTGTCGTTCAATATCTTACGGATATCCCTGTAATTTGCAGATTACTGAACAGGACAGCAATACCAAGTTCACCCCATATCCCTTTTAGGAGTTTATACATTCTGGTCGATATCGATATCATTACTAACCAATTCTCATAAACATACTACGGGATGTACTGGCCAGTAAGCAACTCAAAATCCAGTCTAGGAATGCATTCGAGAAGCACAGTGATTCAATCTACGCGCAGACTGACTGCCCCAATGAACTTACGTGCATCAACAGATATGTACGCTGTGTCACAGTTACGCCACACTTAGATACTACGCTTTGAGGTATAAAGCAATCAGAAATGAAATTGAAAAAACGTCTGGATCCTGCTCACATATGATGGCGGTTTTCACACTCCAATATTTATTCAACCAAACTGTTCTGTAGTGACTTTCATCAGTAGTGCATGTGTTCATCACAACCGGCAGCTAACACCTTCATCAGGAGAAATCGTAAGCCTTGTTGTTATAACACTATAAACTAAACATTCTGGATCGTTTAGCCTGCCAGGAAAATGTTACACCATTGGCTGATATCATGCGATCGTGAACGTTTGTTGCTCATTGGTCCGGGTTAGCGCAATATAAGTACATCCCCAGTGTCGCTTGCCAAACCTGATACCATATTCGAGATGCCATTCAATGTAGTCCAGAAACAGTGCCAAAGTCTACCAATGTGCATCAGCACACACCGCTGCAAAAAAGAACACATGATTCAGTGTCCTTATTAGGGTAACCGAGGCTTATAAAGGTTGCCTCAAAACCTATTTTATTCTGGTACTGGAAGAATCCGGCTGGTTGTGCCCAGCTGAAAAGACCGATTGCTTGTTTAAGACAATGTTTTTCAATTATGTGGCGTGGGTCACCATGTTACGCACTTTGTGCCACAGGAATTGCTCTGGAATTTCGAAAATAGATTTTTGACAAAAACTGACTGTAACGCCATGACTTTTAAGTGCTTCCAGTCTCCACGTGCATTTTCATTGACAGTACTATTTGAAACAAGCACCCCATTTCTCATATCTGGTTGAAAACAAAGTTGTTAATTAACACTTTCTGGGAACCGGAGGAAATAGGTCACCCTCCGAAACGTGATCCAGTGAAACCAAAGGTTAGCAGTGGTATTTTTCAATCAAAATGTCAGGCTTTATGGTTTACAGTGAAACGAAACTTTGGAACTATCTCCGTGCAGATAGCCGTGTGCGTTGTTAATATTGCAAATGTATCTTGTACATGATCATCGACACTACAGCAAAATTTATGCGAAAACCTTACAGTTATAACTCTAATCAGCAAATAGCGATCCAATGAAAGTTTCAACGCGTTGGATGGTAATCACCAATAGTCACTTTCATAGTACTGTTCCGTTACACAACGTGGTGATTTATGTATGGTGATTAGCAAATCCAGTTCGATTTAATGCTTTTTTTAAATACGGAGAAAAGATATTGAGCTCGTTACGGCTGACAAAAATGTCGTGATTATTCTTTCCTTTCTCATTGTGTGACTCACATGCAATCCATCATTGTTTCGTTCGGTGTTCGAATGACTGTAAATGTGATATTCTGTGGTGTACTATTTAAAGCTTTAATTGTCTAGAACGGTTTCTTTTCTTCAATAGTTGCTGGCTATGTCACGTTTTGATGATTACCTCTTGGATGTAAAATGTTCTACAAGTGATAGACAAACAGGAAATTGAGTTTATGATTGTGATTGACCCACTGTGATTGTTCTATTTTCTGACTGATTCTACCGTAGCGACCATGTGCAGCATTGTCATTTCAGGTTACGTATGAGTTAGCTAATGACGAGTGACTCAAACCTGAGGAAAAAGTTGTCTCACGTTAAGTGGATTGTGCAAAATTTCGGTAATCATAACCGAACTTCGAATGCATTGACCTTGTTCCGTGTACTTTGTCATGTAGCAAACGTGAGACGTACAACTGTCGACCCAAATCGAATGTGCCCCAGCATGTCAGTTTCTGGGCAATGAGTCAATGCTATTTTTTACAGATAAATGAGGTTGATAGTTAATAAAACTAATTAAAAATTACACCGAGCATCTTACTGTAAAAACGTGTGATTTGTGAAAACCAGGGAAAATACATTTCAGGTGAAGAATGCCGCCTAACTAAAATTCCGTCATATGTGTACGTGCAAGGATTCTTGTGTTTCACAATTCTAATAAGATTTGTTTCCACATGCATACACTGCTAGATATCGAAGCCACTTTTTGTGGACTATACAGTTGCATCTGGTGGGTTGTTAGCTTTTGGGCGGTCTGCATTCAATTGAGACACACATTTCAAGGTGGAGTCAAGGAAAGCACCATAAACAGACTTGCAATGGGAAACCTCACAAGCGTGAACAGACCAACAACTTGGCTAAGCAATTAATTAATTAAAGTTAACTAACAATTGAACGAAAAAGTCAGATCTTTAGTGTTGTGTATGTTGAATCCACAGGGTGAGACTGAATTGTGCATGGTGAATTATTCAACTTCTGTAGTCCTTCCTAATAATGGATGTTACGACATCCAAAAACGTGAGTACTTTCAAGAACAAAAATTTCATTATTCGAATACATTTCATTGGAGCACTAGCTAACCTTCAACTGAGATAATCGTAAACAAAATAGGTGCATCGAACAAATATTTTGCGAGTTTGGTAGATAAGTTTGCACAATCAAACCGACACCATGCAATTTCGCGTGTTCCAGCTGGCTCAAGGGTACCGAACAAATATTTGACGGTTCATTCCTTTTCACAAATGTTTAACTGGTTTCAAATAATTTATATTCCAGTTGTATGATCGTCTTGGCTTAGACAGAACAAAGATTGGTGAAATGGAAAGCAGAGTTGGCAAATTGCGTTGCTTTGCGCACGTTTGAAATTGCATACATTTCTGCATTGTATTTCCGCTTTTCAGCCTATAACGTCTGCCCAGTCAACATGTGTAACGTGGGCAACTGCCTCATGATCAATAATCAGCCAGTTTGCAGGTATGTCAGCGAATATTTTTTCTTCACATGAAATGAACTCAACACTGTCAAAGTTTCTGCATTTTCGTGTGCACGCAGTCACCCTCTATTCTGTTTTAATTACACGTGCTAATAGGGAAAACGTCAGGCTGAGCACAACCCCATTAAATCCAGAGATCACATCCGAACGGAAATGAGTCAGTTGACTGCAGATCGTCTCCATTGAAGCAGTATTCGAAAATTGTGCACTCAGTGGACGAAGTGGTCTTACAAGATGATCGAAAGTGGTTAGATATCTTGTTGAACTCTTTTGCCAACACGCCAAATTTCGAATCGGATACCTCTGGAACTGCGGTTACTGCAAAACTTTATCTGAACGACATCACCTAGACAAGTTGTGTAATTAGTGGCTTTCGGAAAAGACGCTAATCCATGATATAAGGGTTGTTTTAGAGTTGTGTTTAGAGTTCAGCGTTTCACATCAATGGCGATGAAGTGATATAGAATAAGGGAGGGCTTATTCTTCCCTGTCAAAACTTTTGCTAGTAGTAAAACAAATTTGGGTTGCTATCCAACTTGACCGATCTAAACATTGCTCCGACAAATACATGAAACGAATTACAGTCCTTTTTACATTATTCATCCGAAGAAAACACGTTAAGACTTGTTATTTGATTTCATTTTGATACACAGCTTTGGTTGTACTTGTTCAACCACATTTCCCACCGAGATCAAAATCTCACTAATTGTGTAGTACAAATAACGTTTTCAAAATTTAGAAAATAGCCAGTGCACATTTTTTAAACTTCTGTCGTATGCTTCCACCTTTACGATTACAACATATCAACCTCCACTCAAATTGATTAGATATAGCGCATCGAAACCTGAGTAAAACTATTGTTGTATGCACTGTGAGCTATTGAGATAATCTTGCCTGTAACTGGCACAAAAGCAGGTACATGTGGGGTCCATTCCGTATGCACATGTGATCCTCGTTTCTGCACATTAA
Organism: Paragonimus westermani; assembly: GCA_008508345.1. Classification (NCBI taxonomy): domain Eukaryota; kingdom Metazoa; phylum Platyhelminthes; class Trematoda; order Plagiorchiida; family Troglotrematidae; genus Paragonimus; species Paragonimus westermani. The sequence continues at coordinate 51,325 of QNGE01003878.1, read as the reverse complement.
CTGACCACACTTCCTCACAAATACTGTCTCGCAAATACCGGTTGCGGCCTCTGGTACAGGTCAACAGTTCTACGGCCTATCACACCACGGTTTCCACAGTTTTTCACCATATAAACCACGATTTACAAATTCGTTTACACGGAAGCGCTGTCAACCGTAGAATTCCTGATAACAGTTTACAGACGTTCCGAGACACACTACTGTTTCTCGCTTCGGTACTGCTAATTACCATTTAGCCACAAATCATGTTGTGATTCTGTGTTATGTTCATATCGTGCTCATTTGGCAGGTGATTCTGGCCAATCACCACTTGGTTAACCATTACTTCCTTCAGACAGTGTCGTTTTAGCGTAAACTGTCAATTCTCCCCCTGTTTACAAGTAGACATATTAATGATCCATTAACTGGAAACCGTTATTCCGTCCGACGGCCCGCCATTCACATGGACATTTCGGTTACCACCCAGACAGTTTCATTCCCAGCTCAAATTCACGTGTCAGAACGCGATGTGGTAGTGAATACATTATCACTGAATGTGTGCTATCAACCATCAGACCTAGTTAAACTGTTTGTGGATTACATTGATTTTGAACAATACTGTTCATTCTATGTAAGCGGGCGACCTAAAAGTACTTGTTACACCACACTGGTTTTTGTGCAGCTATGGTCAAGGTGGCCTGAATTCTACCGCTTACATGGAGAACATACTTTTACGGCATGTTGGTCTATTACGTTGTACGAAGCCGTGAAACGACGGCAAAACGTACTGCTGTTGCTGAGATTTTATCATTGGAGCAATTAACTCCATGATCAACGAGAAATGCGGAATAAATGCACCGATGTAGCGATGTGACTTTTTGAAGAAATACGTGACTTCGATGCATTCTTTTTAATTTGCCCTTCACAGCAGTATTTTCTACCTACGTTCGAGCTTCAACAAAACTTTGTGTCACACAAGCTCTACCGACGATCCTGTGACAATGTCTCTGTAGTGCTCATTTAGCAGATTCGTCCTAAACACCTAAAAACTTATTTTCCATACCTTTAGATGTCCACCAACTCACACCGGTTCCAACTGCTCCCAGTTACTTGTGCATCCTTCGTCTTCCGCTAGCCGATCTACCACAAAGACTGCAACCATGGAAAAAGATTTTATCCTAGATCAAACGCAAAGCTCAAACACAACCTCTTCGTTTTCTTTGACCGATGTGATGGATGATTATTTCGATAGATGCGATCTCCAGGAGTTCAAACATTCTCCGGGTGCGTTAAAGACACGATCCCATTGAATAAAACTTAACGATTACCTCTGGGTATATTTGCCCGCTATTTTCAAGCGCAAAAGCGTGCTTTGGTCTAAAGAATTTCTACGTAATTACGCAGCTGTCGAATCCTCATTTGCATACTTTCAGAGCAGCCACAGGTAATCTTGATCGGTCCCACTAATAAAGATATTCGATAAATCAATTTATGTTGATTAATCTCACAATACTGTCGTTTATGGAAATTCCTCCTACAGAAAATCTGTAGCTACAGCGTGTTTGTTTTACGCAATAGAGTACTAATAACTGTTTCGTTAAACAGTGATGATGAACGCAACATAATTTTGTAGACTCGTATCGTTTATGTCCAAAGACATCCAGAATTCCGTGTAGCAGAACATTCGGCAGCGCCTTATGAGAGCTTCACCCGAACTAACTATAACTTTCAATGACATCATTTATTGTAAAAGCTGCTTCTGTGTTGAATGTGTGCTAGTATTTTCATATAATTAGTCTTTGCTGACGGTTCGTGTTCTGGAAGTTTGTTAACATCGACCATGGTGGTGCACAGAGTTGGGGAACCTGTTTGATGTATAAGTGTGTGTCATCAACCTCTGCGCTATCCACCACAAAGGTTAATTATGATTTGGATTCAGGACCCGCTTTTGAAATCATACGGCAAAATTCTGAAGAATTTGGATGTATAGACTGTAATCTAATAAATCATGGTTGACAAAACCATAGGCACCAGCTCCGCACTCTTTGTCGATCGACTGCTCACCATAAGGGCGGCCTCCACAATCGTAATATAAATGACCTTGCTGCGTGCTGATAACAACGGTATGTATAGTTTCATTATGGTTGCATAGACCATTCATTGTACCTAATCGTCGTGATTCACTGCTTCACTTAAGGGCAATACAATTTCAATACTTATCGGTAAATCTAGTGGATCCGAGCGCGAACTGGTTGAGGAGTTCTACTTGAGTAGTCTATCTGACGAACCCAGTGATTATGGTGGGTAACTGAGTCCAAATGTGAAATTTACGATTATCTGGCATGCCTTTTTAGTTCAGCTTGTATAGCAGGTGTATTTACTTAGCAGGGTATTTCTGTAACTAGTCCGAATCTAGATAAAGTGTTGATTTTCCGAGGTCCGGTTTTCCTAAGTTATTGCGTTACAGGTTTACCGGAGCTGCCGTTAGCGCTGGGAAAACCGCATGATTCACTGGACAGAACACGGGAAAAAGAGTAGTTTATATTGGGCGGTTGACTAGAACCTGACAGAAAATGGGCACGAGCGTTAATCCTTACTCTGTACACTTCCACACGTGCACTACCAGGATATTCACCCAACCAGAACAAACCAATTAATTTGTGGTCGCTATTCTTGTCATCACCTCAATGCCGTTGATCAGGTGACCTTTGCTGGACGCCGTTAACTCATCAACTTGCTGCTGACTCAGTCAAATTACACTGAGTGCGTATGCTAATGTAAAGGATCAACATTTGGTTATCGGTTGAAATATGAGTTACAAGATGAGGAATCAAGAAGCTGTGAGTACCAGATCATAGATGAACGACACAACGATCGCAGGGACATTGTTACAATAGAGGATTCTGATAATTCAGACGTTTTCTAAATCGCTCTCTGTTCAATTGAAGCGCGACATTTGCCTTATGTAATATGCCGTGCTCTGCTCTAGGGAAAGTTGTTGCAAAGTTTGTCCGTCTAGAGTGACTCAATATTATATGTTGGTGATGCCGTCGCCGGCCAGCTGGACCATATTTGGGAGTTTCAGTCGTTCACTTGTGAAAAGGTTGCTTTGTTATGTGCCAGTTTTTGATCAAACCTCTATACAAATTACGCCCAACTGTGTGCACCACGCGACAGAATGTATCCAATCAGACTGAACTGTAATTCACGACGGGTTAATGCAGACATTGACCAGTCGATGACCGAACCGGTATCGACGAACGTCCTACAGGTTACCGACGTTCAGAATATCAAACACGCGTGAAGATAACGTTAAGTGCGCAAGTCGCATTATTGTGCATGCAACGTTTGCCTAGCTAAAACCATGTTAATTGACGCTGCCCACTGTACTGTCCAGCAGTGTTATGTGTCATATTTTGCGCTCTGCTGCCATACAGTCGAGACTATCTTGCACAATGTTGTGTGGCAGTTCATGAAATTGTCTGTGTGGTATTAGCACTCTGGCACATTTGTCATGGTTTCATTTCTCATGGAAGATTTGCCAGCAATGGACACACCAAACAATCAGTGAAGGATTAACGTCAGTAACAGGATTCAACAGTTAGTGAAGGGTATCAACTTTTCCATGTATTCCACCAAGTTTACCTATTTGTAGTCTCGTAACTGCTAAATCGTTTGCAATACAATTTGAACTTTGTGTAATTGTGGCAACTGTGATCTTGCGACTTCATGTGGTGATAAAACAGCTGCAGTCTAACTGTTGAGATGAGCGGAAATTCAAATATTTGTTAAATCGGTCAATATGCATTGAATAGATGCAGGTGTGATATCACTAAGGGGAGCGATCGTAGTTGTCCACAGGATACATTACTGTTAATCGTTACCGGATAAAAAAGCTCTTCGCACGTACGTTCAACTCTAATTGTTGTTCCACAAAAGTTGTTGCACGGTCTACAGGTGCAAAGAAAAGATGAATCACACCAAACAAAACAAAACTTTAACGGGACGGCTTTCGGTAAAGACAAATCAGCAACGAACGCTGGAAGAACGCACCTGATGAGTTGTTAGGCTAAACCAGAATGGTGATTAGGAAAACTGCCGAACAGGTCGTCTCTCGCATGTGTATAATTGAGTAAATCTCATTAATCCCAACTGACTGAGCCATGAACACAGTTTTTCAAGGCGTTCCATCGTGAACACACTCTAACCGTGAAGTAGTTTTGTCCGCAAACTGACCTGTTTATTCCATTACTCACTTGAGCAAGTGACACCTTAACCGCTTACCGTCGCTTACAAGTGGACGTGCTAATAAACAGCCGAAGATTTGCAGTATTCTGTAGGTAACACTCAGGTCCCCCATGAGATATATGTAATTCCTTAATCGCTGACTCAATTCGGCTAGCCTCCCAATTAATGGATTTTCCTAAGCCCCATACTTCTTGTGGATCGTCTCTGGACATTGCCAACAAGTACCAGATCATTGTTAGGGTTAGGATGACAAGCCTGTACATTCGTGGTTACTGTCCCTAGGTCTTGTCTCCATGAGAGTGGGAGTAGTCCAGCTTGGTTGTGGTAGCAGTCAGCAGGATTTCCACGACGTAAAGGCCTGACATTGCACTTCTTAGCGACGAACGGTTCAATTGTTTCGACAAAACAAAACAATTCAGACCCCGCAGAACTCTCCAGAACCGGGTTTCGCCGGTTACGAAGATTATGAATTTTATCCACATCCCATCCTTATGGGAATTGCAGCGAGCCGGGAATTTTCTTTCACAGCTCTGCAAGAGATTTGGCAGTTGTCCGAAAATTACGTATGGTAATCTTGGGTTTTGCAATTGTAGCCAGTTGCTTCCGCTTTGAACCAAGTCAGTCATAACGGTATCTGATCCAAACAGGCAAAAATCGGCGGGCCATAGATCAAGCTGAATGTATCTGTTTCGTTGTTTGTTCTGCTATGATTATTCTCGTTAATCGAGGTGCACTTACCAACAGTGAGTACACCGGCCGGGTCAGACGACCTTATACTGATGACTAGTAGATTAGGGAGACTACTGAGTACAGCCAGCAATCTCCACTAGTCTAGGCCGCACATTGCTCGAAAGACGACATTAGTGGTTTCTGTAGCATGGAGATTGTTTACAATAGCTCTCCTGCGACCGCGTTTATCAACTCCCTGTGCCTCGGACGATGGCTGCAAGCGTGTGCATTTGTCTCAATCCGGGTGTTTTCTAAATCGCGCTAGATAGATGTCTTGAAAACTACTGTCTAGGAATCTCTAAAATGTGTGCCTTTCGTGTTTAACTTAACCCACAAGCGTTAGGGAAATTTTTTGGGGGAAACGGAACATGAAAATACGCTCGATTCAAGTGTTACCAACCTTGATGTGTCTACGCCCGTATCTGTATTGATAGCTCTGAACTATCCGCCAAGTTGAATGGACGGACTTTCCCTCTGCTTCTCTCACTGTGAAAAGATGAGTCAGCTACGGTTCCGAAGGAGTCTTGAGTTTTGAACGGTTCGTTTTCAGAATCTTGTCTGACTAACCATGGTTAATAGATGAGGTATCATTTCGGTCAACAAAATTTATCGAGGTCAGCCCTCTCACTGCATGATTCTGCAGTAACTGGGAGTTGTAGTTGGTCTCAACAACACAGACACATTCACACACCGTGAGGAGCGACAGCAGCCTACTTGTCCTGATTATCCGTACAACACATTTCTGGTTACGTGTCGTGTTCTCATATTTGATAAAACAAGCCTTAATGGGCGGTACACCTTTGAAGTGGTAATGTAGACCAAAGATGGAACTAGTTCAAAATTGGCTGGGTCTGAATCATTTACAGAAGCTCGGTAGAAATCCCACTGGATTTGCGGATCCCACAATCACAGACAGCGCACTTCGAGCACACGACTCTGTAGTTAAACAATTCATGATAATACTCGGTTACATAGAACATCCACACATACAATTATGTCTGTACATGTAGGTTCATGTGCATGTGTATGTAATACACGTCATCTGGTATCACAGTAACGTTCGGGAATATATCTTACAATGAAAACTCACTTTACAACAAATCGCCCAGTTTGTCCTTTCGAAAATGGGCACTGCGTTTACAGACTTTGTGCAAGTTCTGCTGAATAAAAACATCTCATTTAGTAAACAACATGCAATATTCTATCCAAAAATTTAAATAACATTTATAGAAAGCATGAAAAACTGTTCGTTCCGTGCAAACTGACAATTGAAACCTTAACTCCCCCCAACCTTTGGTCTACTTTCCCTTGGTATACAGAATGTGCTCAAGTTAATAGCCATTTTTATGCATTCATCGGAACGGCAATCGCGTGCTCTGTGATAATCCTTCTGCTTGGATCCTGTCTAGGTTACATTCGGTAAGTAAACATTTTCAGTGAGCATTATGAAGTAAATCCTTTCAGTGAACAGTTTTTTTAATATTGAGCTTTCCCAAATAAGCTGTCTGAGCAGCTCGCGAGGCTACCTGATACATACAGAGCTCAAGGGGCTTAAATCGGGATGTGTCAATCCAGTGTAACAGCTCAGCTTCACGGTTGAATGAAACTGAGACAGACGACAGAAGGAGCAGTACACCTGCGCGCTACCACCGACGGTAGATAGACTGAAACTGGGTTTAGTCCCACACCAGTCACGTGAATGCTACCTCACTTGTCGGGCCTTATCGGCACACAACCCTGTATTCCGTTCTGTTTTGTCGCGTGTGAAGACCCCAATATTTTCCGCTCAATCGTCCAGTGCACAAAATAATTACCAGGCTGTTGGTACTTTTTGGAAGTATTTTGGTCAGTAATTGAACTAAGACGGAAGGGTGTAAGTACACAAAACACCGCCTTATTTCTACAATCTTAACATGAATATGCCGACAGTATTGAAAGGTGCAAATGTGACTGCTGAAGAACAACATCGTGAACTGAATTTCACCTAGGGATCAAATTTTAGTTGCTAATACACTGTTTGTGTCTGCCACTGTTACGACTGTCATCTTGTTCTGTATGTTTACAAGAGAACGTTCCTAATTGGAGGACTGTTTTAAGAACATCACGCGGCTTGCACAACTCATCTTCCATAATTGTGCTCTGCATTTTTGCCAACGAATTCAATTCCGGGCTATACGTAGACCAGTGAGGATAATGATGCAGTTACATGGGAACATAAGTATGAGGAACTAACTGCTTGGCTGCTTTCACCATTCTGTTAAATAAAAATCGACCTGTGCTAACCAAGAATGGATGAGTATTTCCTGTATTTGCTACTACAAGGTTCCGCGATAGGATATTCATGTTACTCTTAGGATTTGTATCACCGAGATTCCAATGTATCAGTACTGTTCAAGTTACTGTATAGTCATATCCACAGTAGCAGCGTTCTAGAGAATACTCCTGCCACGGACAATTGTAACTGACTTGCCCAATAAAATTGCTGTTGTCAACCTGTAGGTTAGATGTAATCCAACTTTTGGTTGTCGCATTGTTCGATAAGATGCGCACCGCCACTGTTGCCACTCCATCTTCATCTGTTGTGACAAATCGGAATTTTTTGAGCTGATTATGAGTGTATAAACTTAAGACAATTTGTAAGCAAATGTTAGGAGCTTGATGGTAACGTTCGAGCGCTGCAGATACACGAGTGAAGCGGTTATAAACTATGTACCAGTAAGTGCAAGCAAAACATGAATTAATACATAATTTCAAAAGCTATATGTCACTCAGTGATTGTAAATAGTTGCAACTGAATTCTTCGTGCCAGTTCACTGTGGTACGTGGGGGCAAAAGCATGCGGAATTGAAACAAGCCACAAGATACGCCCGTTTTGGGGTCCGCTGTTTACGGAAGTACAGAACAAGTTACAGTTACTTCGATTCAATGAATATTCGACCCACTCAGTTATCGGTACAGACTAGTTATATCAGTTCATGTACGTACTCGACAAGCTGTCGATGTCATTTTTGTCTGAAACCACTCTGATGTTCCTGTCCCCAGTGGCCCAGGCAATTGAGAATTTTGCTGCATTTCCACATAATTTTATAACAATTTTGATAAGTTCTGCACAAATACCCACCGTATGATAACCATTTGCTGGACGCTTAATCATCAGAAGTGGTTCGGAGGTGTATCACGACTGAAATCCAAGGTGTGGATTTACGAACGTTTCTTACAGTCCATAATATAATTAGAGTTGATACTCATTTTAAACGGTCACTCATTTTCACAAGTTCTTCTGGAGTTTTAGTTTGCAATCACAATTTCGGGATGAGTTGGGTTGTTGTGGTAATCTTGCTGAAGTGTCATCAATGGACCTCTTATCACTTCCAACCACTGTTCAGTAAAGCATCGACCAGAAAAGTCACCTGGTCTTCGACAGTTTATTAAGTTGCCAAAGAGTTTATCTATCGTGGATTGTTACACAAATACCAGTCGAAATGTGGACTAGGAAGGACACGTTTGCACAGCGACTTCTCGCAAAAAATATACATCCCGAATTTCTTTCGACCAATTTCACTAGGATATTCCATAGTTCCTCTCCTGATATCAACAAATTACTAAGTGAAGTGCATCAACATTGTGTGACCACTGTTTCTGGACTCGCGTGGTAGCCTGACATTTTAGTCTACTTCTCCAGATACTTTATCTTAATGGACACAGCTCGACCAGAGTAGGTGAAGTCACAATTATGAACACCTGATAATAAACCTTGATTTCAATCGATTTTTGGGTTTCATCCGTCCAACTGTTTTGTTGCATTATTTACTGTGATCGTTAGGTTAACTTACCTTGTAGATGAGGCTCATTGAGTTAGGTTCCACTAAACTTTCTTACGTAATATACAATGCGTCGATAATCATGTTTCGAATGGAAATCAGTGACCGGCTTCTTCATGGGTTATTATCCGTACTGGACAGTTAAGTGTTCTGATCGTACTCTGAATAGCAGTACATAAATATTCGTAACTTTTGTAATACAGACTTTCTGACTAAAGTATTCATAGTACTCTAGCCAAGTTTCATCTGGTCTACTGACTGACCTGACATGAAAATAAATATTATAAACTGAAACTCACCCGTAATCAACTTGTGTAAAGCTGTTCAATTTCAGACGCTTTTGGCTTCACTGTAGTTTCATAAACCACAGTGGCAGTTTAACACTTTTAAAAACTAACCGCAGTACGTAACGGCTCAGTTTTACTCCCATAAACACCAGATAGATCAAAATTGTTATATTTAGACGGCGAATACAAATACATAAAGAGGCTGGAATCGTCGCAACCTAGTACGTTGACAGAAAGCCCTTCTTAGATGTGCATTGCCTCCTGATATCTCTTTCTTAGTTTGTTAGTGTAGACTTCGTGGGATCACTGCCCCAAGTCCACTCGTGTGCTGGTTACTGCAATACACAATATACTAAACATTTATAGTATTACCCTCTACTGTCAAATGCAATTGCGGATGATTTACAGTCTCACTGTATCTGTGGTAACGTCAGTTCACGAGCTTCTACAGCTAAACCAAACTAAAACAGCAAGAACAAACCGCTTGACAAGTGACATCCAAGGAAAGCATTGAAGCGGACGTTATTACATCAAAAATATACGAATACAAAACCTATGAGGGAGTGACGTAGTGGTTGTCGGGAAGCGAGGCTAATTTTCACAACCCACCTCACATTGGTTCATTCAGTTTTCTCAAATTTATCCTTCCGTTGTATGCAATTGAATTGAACCATTCCTGCGCAGTGGCACGATGGAGACGAAATTCTTTCTTGCGTGTTTACCTGTCATTTTCTCCAATGACGACAATTGATTCAAACGTGGATTTATTTCCACAAATAAGAGTTTAGCGTGATAGGTTCATCTTGACTCATGAATCGATTAAATAGCTAGAAGTTATTTATACACTGCTTATAAATGCATACCTATATACACAATATATGGGGTTGAAGAACTGGTTTATTCGCATGAGATTATCTACATAACTGTTGAGCCTCGATGCACATTTCAGAGCTGAGCTCCGGCTGATTACAACACACTCACGCTCGTAACAGGAAATTACTGGTAAATTTTGATGAATGTTTTAGTCCTGACAGAAGGCGAACGCCTCTATTTTGTGATCCGATTGTTGATTTTTTGGCAGTATCTAAAAGAATTGGTATGCGCACTGATCAACCGCTGAAAGTCTCTGTCGTTTGAAAAGCAGCAATAACCTGATAATGCCGTCGGATGTCGACCCTAACTCTCAGCTTAAACATGATAACTTAGTTGAATATATAATCTGATCAGTAACTTTAATTTTGAAGTTTTGATTATTACACATAAAACAGAAAAGAGTGACAACAATGTTTCGCAGAGTCAGATGATTAGTTTCCGATTACTTTGTACCAGTAACAGTGAGTTGTAAGCAGTAAACCTGGAGTTAAAATATACCAATGCCAACAGACCCTATCCGCAATCTCAGGTAACCTATACTAGACTGACATAATCGGTTGAATAAGGAGTAATCAGAGGATTTCATAAAGACAACCTTCTTAAACACCTAACTGAAACCAGAATGGTCAGAATGTCCAAACTCTAATTTGTTTTCGGGCATAAATTTTGCAAAACACTTTCCAGCGTCTATTCGTTTTGAGGATATATTTATATAGACACCTAGAAGAAACCTGTGGACTGGAGCAGTAAACATGAGTAAATTTTATCGGATCAGTTGGACGTGGGCATAGCTCTAGCAACTAAATCGGTACAAAGTTGTTTATGTGATTTCGTCCTTTGGCGTCAATATCACTGAGGCCTTTTACTAAAAACCAATCAACCCATTTGTTATCGATTATTACACCAGTTTACACGTCTATTAGCACTTCATATTGCGATCCCACATTCCAATCACTTCGCATAGTTTTTCAAGATATAAACTGAATAATCAATATTGCGCTGAACTGTGAAATAATATCCACATTCAAATGTATTCTTGTTGAACTTGATTGCTTCCGCTGAACAGGAAAGCAACGACTCCCTTTCATATGCTAGTAAAATGGTTTTATGAACATTTTTCGTTTTACTTGCCATCAGGTTCACAAATCGTCAGATTCAGATGTGAAAACAGTATCGCAAATCATGAAATCATTTGATCAATGTGATTTGCAATAGATTCTGTGGTATATAGGTCAGGCCAATTAGCAAGCGGAAGTAGACAGGTGATATTACAACCTGACCCGAACACAAGAATGGTACAGATCTTCGTTATCACTTAATATCTCACTAGGTCTGAGTAAAACTTTTACCAGTGAATATTTATCGAAAAGGTATTCCAAGTTCAAAACCGTTAGTAATGTGAGCAAGAAGGACCATTTCACACCCTCTTGACAACAATAGGGCAGTCCACGCGTTTAACTAATCCGTGTCATTCTGTATATATGGAATACCTGTTCAATGGTCATACCGTTCATCACTGAATTTTCAACGCTTACTGGTGAAGTTGTATCCTTCTACCTCTCACTGGGACACCAACCGTTTGACTTTCTTAGTAAATATCTAGTACGACACAGCTGTGCCTAGTCGAGGACATGGAGTTACATCATTCAGTAAGAGTCAGTGAAAACCTCAAAGTCACTTGTTATAGCAATGCGGTTAATCTCGGCATGCACCAAAGAGCTGATTCACTCACTTCGGTATGTACAGCGAATAACAAATGAACGTTTTGTCTTTTCTACGGACGAGCTGTTGCACTGAAACGAGTAAAACCACCCCCATTGAGCTCACTTGTGCAGTCATGCAACATGTCTGTAATATGGAACGATTAACGCCGACTTTAAAATTAATTTGTACTGCCAAACATCCTAACACTTTTCAATTATCCATGATTGCTGTTTTGATGGAAACTAATCCATTTTTGTATGGCTCGTGTTTCAGCCGAAGGAAGATACTGAATCGCCAGAACCGATTGCAGACAACTCGCTCCAACGGTGATACGGTGAGTAGCTGTCCCAAAAAAGTAGCGGGAAAGTTACATAGAGTAAATTTATACAGGGCGAAGAGAAGGCGATTTGTGGTGAATACCTTTATTCTGATGAACCCGACGGTAGGCTCATCACGGTAGCTGGCAATCAAAAATTGTCCAAACGGGCACACACCCATTGGCAACATGTCAAGACTTCATATTGCTCCTAGGTCGCACATCAAACTTAATTCCCATTCTTTCAGCTTTTCATTTCGGCAATTGTCACCTCGTCGGTTCGTTTGTTCCCGGTGCCTTTCGTATCCTGAGTAGAGTATGCGTGTATTAGAACAATGTTCGTAACAGCTACCAGAATACTACAAAGTTACTGTATCTACTTCTGTTGAAGTTCATCGCTAGATCATACATCATAAGGATTTCGTATCACTTAAATGCACCTGTAAATAAAAAAGCTGACACTTCAGGATTGGCTTCTATATTGGTTGAGGCTTGTTTGCTAAACAACTGGACATCAGCTGAATGGTCTTGATACGAAGACTTTCTCAAATGTTTTCTCATGTGCATCACATAACGCGTTTATTGCACATGTGTAAACCGAGCAATGCTAAGTTAATCTTGTCATCTCATGTTGTTTTTTTGTGGCATCGGCATTACTATGTCACTGGTGCCTACTATTTCAAGTGAAATGAATGCGATTTTCAACTGTCAGTTAGCCAAACTCGACTGCGACTAGTGAAACAGGTCCACTTGAATCCACTCAGTTCTGTTATGTACAGGCATTTTCTTTGTAAGTCAACCGCCGTGAGATGAACCAACTGCTTTAAACGTGGTAAACTAACAATTCAGGCGTAAACTTTGAATTTATTACTTACCTTTGGCAGGATAAAAGATTTTAAAAAATGCGTCTATAGTTAAAGGATGACTCACGCTGAGAGAAATCTCACCTAAACAATTATCAGCATTCACGGATACGTTGATATCGTTTGACCTGATGAAGAAGAGCTGTGAATGTGTTTGTGTACAAAAGAATACATTCTTGACATGGATGTAGATGCTGCATTTTTTCTAGGAGACACACAACAATGGCACAATTTTATTATAGGCATTCAGTGAGAAGTTAAGCAAATTTAGAACCTGACAGTTACCTACGAAATAGATGTTCAACAGGGAAAGCACTCTTTTTGGGACAACATACAACCAGACCGGGTATGCTTCTCTACATCCGTAAAACAGTACGGATCAATGACGTTTGATGGACTTTTATAACGTGCACTATTTACTACCTGTTTCGGTGTTCATGACGTAGACTACACTTATAGGCCTATTTTGAGTACAGCTTACTGAGAAGTGATCGAGTTCATGATGTTGTCCGGGACTCAAGGTGCTCGTCGTTGCCTCAGATGAATAACTAGGGACAGCTACGGAAAGTGATCGCTGGTGGATGATACAGTCAGTACAGTGTAGAGCTTGATGGAAGATGCCATCAAAACAACACGCTTCTGTTCCGCTATTCTAAACCTGACCGGGAATAATCCTAAGGCTCTCGAAGATCGCACAGTTTGTACATTCGCATTACTATGATTCGGAAAATATCACATAAATGGCGTTTTTTCCATATCTGCGAATCAGTCAATCCTCACAGCTATTTTAAACGTCAACACATTCTTAAGCAAACCATAAATCCTCTCAATAATCTCTCAAAATAAGTGATGAAGCAGATTGTGGACGTGACGACTTCGACTAGGCCTCAGGTCGAGTTCTCAAATCACTCTTGGCAACGAGTAATTACTGTACACACTGGCGTGAAACAGACCCAACTTGCTTACGCATGTTGGACTAACAGGCGCATCTGTCGGGTATTCGGTCTTATTCTGCCTCTGCCTATCTGTTTTTGGTGGAGCTGCCTGTGAGCCATCGGTCGCCGTTGGCATAGTATAGCATATCTGTCAGAATACAACATACATCCAACATTGATAACCAGTGCTTCTAGGCGGCTTGTGTTTAATCGTTTCATATTAGGCAGTTTCTTGCCAAGTGATATGGTAGTAACCAAGCACTTGTTACAGAACAATATCACTCACCGATCCATCCCATAATGTGTTGGTAGTGTTACGGAGAACTCTGACTGCTTTTTTGGACGCATATTCACTTTTATGCATTGTCACAAATGCCACAATAGTTTTACATTCTTGCAATGGTCTGTCGTTCATCGTTCCGAATAAATCAGCCAATTCAGTTAATTCATAGTTGACGTTAATCTCATATATATTCGCAATAATGAAGCTCACTTTTCCAAACAGTTAGTGGGACATGTTTTTCAGTGGGCCATCAGTGCACCGACAGAACTAATGATTGAAGCAAAACCTCCACCGTAGAGCGTCATCTGTAAATTTTCAAGCAAACTGGATAACCAGCCGCCCTAGGTCTATCGTGTTTTAGGTTTTTTTTGTATGAACCAGTGGAAACTCGGATAGCCATAGCTTGTATCTGAACTGCGATCATTTATTCCATCATACTTTGGAGGGTTAGAACAGGCGACAACTTTTTAAACTACACAGTAAGTATTTTTTCCATCGAGAGGCATACTGGGAGATTATGTTGACACTACAGTTGCGTAAAAGATTTGTTTGCAGAACCGCAGTAATTTGGAAAGTAAAACCCGATAACCCAGAATTTTGAATATTGACAAGGCAACACATATGGACACAATATATCAATTGGAAGAATAGTCCACAGATTTTGTCATACTGCCAAGTTTGGAGAGATTTTTCAGGTAACATTGACATCTCTAAATCCTCAATTTTAGGCTCACTAGCTTACCAAGGGCTAAGTTTTCAACTAATAAATTTTACCTATAAGTGATTAGTTGCTTCGTAACTCAGTGTCTGAGTGGTCGCTTCATCTTCAATTAATATTTAAAGTAACGGAAAGCAATAAATGTTTAATATGGGCTCAGCCACAGTGAATGTGAGTAGAAACCCCATAATTGGCTAAATTTTGGGAAGCTCAGAACAACGTCTAACAAATATATACCATTCGAATATGACACTGGAGAACGACGCTCGTGACTGGAAAATATAACAAGTGAATTGGAATCAGCCGGAAACTTTTGCGACTGAATACTTTAAACAATAATTGGCGTAAAGTGCGTCGATGAAGAGTGATGGGAAAATGTGCTCGACTTTGTTGGGGAGAATTTCAGCATGTGGCAAACAGTAAAATTGAGGATAGTCGCACAAATTCGAAAAAATCGGGCTTGTATTGGAATGTGAAAAAACCGGCGAATGTAATTCCATCAAATTATTCCGCATAATTATAGCGTAATAGGAACGTAATGGGAAACGAATGTTGACATTTTCCGATAGCTTGTAACTATTCAAGGGATCCAACCTGTAAACATCACAGTAATCGTTCCACGTCGGTGTGTCAACAACGTGAATGAGCTAATTCTGTTTTTCGTGTGGCCTAGATGGCATGGTCTGTGTAATCAGAAGAAATCGACCAATCAGTGACATTTTTCACTGTATACACTGCTTGCTATGAGCCAAAAACGTGGATGGAGCAAAGTTTGTTTATTCGGTAAACCAATACATGGGTTGCGTGCCTCAACATGACTGCAAAAAAACATTCACCCGCATACCATGTGGGTCTCAGAATGTCACGGTTGCTACGGACGTCAATGCTCAGTTCCTTCTTGTGCCAAGGAATATTTCATGTGATAGTGCAATTCAATACGACTTCTTGTGTTTTTCCAGAGGCTAGTATGATGTCGAGAGCCATCCTCCTGCCTCATCACTCATTGATGATGGTGTTAGTAATATACACCGATCACTAACTCTCACTAAACTGCTCCCCCACAAAAGTTGTTCCTTATGCAGTAAAAGCCGTTCATGTTCTGCTTCGTTCTTTCGACGATCTGCCTACCCGCCTGGTGTTGTTGGCACACCTCATGTGCATTCTGATCTGATCAGAATGTCATACCAGTTGTATAGCTGAATTTCGCGGACTCGATGTTGATCTGTCTCATTCTTAATCATGCTCAACTACTACATGTTCCACTACTAGATACGGCCCCCTTCACCTTGCCAGCAACTTTCTAGATTCGGGTCTTGTTTCCCTTACGCTCCGTCGGTCTGTATCTAACCGTCGAATCAAGTTCAAACACAGCACCTAGACTCAATAACCTCGCAGTTGACTGCCCCTTGGGAAATTCTTGTACGTTTGCCAAGTTTCAGTTGGCCAGTCTCCGAGCTTCCGCCATCTGTCAGTTTTCTCAGTAACCAATCTGCTGGTTGACTGGCAAGCGTAGCATACGCCCATATATATTAGCTAGAATGGCAACTTTTTCATTGTTCCTTGTGACGAACAGCGGTGGGTCAACATACTCAATGGTAGCGTTTTCTTCCAGACTTTTCCTTTCGTTGTCAACAACTCCTTGATTGTGCTAGTGTTTCTTTCTACCAATCCGTCTGGCTGAGGATGTTGTGGAGGTATGCAAATTTTATTAATCCCCAGACGTTCTAAACAGTCCCGAAACTCTTCACTTTCGAGGCAGGGGTCTTGAGCCGTCAATATACTTTGCGGTATACCATGATCTGCAACGATGTGTTCCATCACCGCCCTGCATACAGTGCTCGGGCGCTGATCGGGTATAGCGGCTGCTTCACTCCATCTTGTGAAATGTTCAGTCGTGACTGTGACATATTGATCTCCGGAAGTGGTTATCGCAGAGGGATCCATTACATCTAGTGGCCATAATTCTCCAATTTCACTGACCGAGACTAGTTGTGTGGGATACTGCCTGGGGTGGTTAGTGCTCTTCAGCAGCTGACATTTCCGACGCACCCTCACATAGTAGTTACAGCATTCTTCACTCTCAGTCAGTATGTCCTTCGCAACAACATTTTGTAGGTTCGATGACAATACGTATGAACCAGCTGACGACAATTCTCTGTAATTGTCGCTCTCGATTTCGTTGGCATAACTGGCAAGTTTATTCAATCCTGCAGCTGGCGCAACAAGATTCTGGCACTATTCAACCGCATATCTCACCAGTGCACTCTGAAAGCTTTCACTTCTGGAGTCCCCTTGTCTTCCTGTGGTTGTTTTCCCGATAGAAGTCGGTAAATCACTGCCCGGGTTGTCACATCCGTCCTCTGTGCTACTTGTAACTCCCAGGATCATTACCTAGTTTACTGCTATTAATTCCGATCCCGACCTCTTGTACCTCATTCAGGTGTGCGTTCGAGAAAGCAGATCGAGAACAAACTTTCTACCGGCTACTTTGAGAATTATTTAGTAGTATTCCCTTAGTCTTAAAGCTCAACGAGTCAGCTATCGCCTGGGGTCATTTACCGCTTCAGCCTTATCAACTGGCCTCCATTTTCCAAGGCCCGCATGATTATCAAACGTTCTCCTTCTCTCAGCAGGACTCAGTACCCGACCGACATATTCAACAACACCGTCCGCCTGCTTTTGTACAGTTCCGAAACTTACATCGCTTGCAGTCGTTGTGAAAACGGAGCTCTGTCTAGTCACTGGCGATTTCACGACCGACTTTTTGTGACCAGTGAAACTAGAAAACTTTCTTCGGAATTTTGTGTGATGCGTTCGCCAGGTCATGGACTTTTTGATGAAGTGCCTGTAGAACGCAACGTGACCAAGAAACCGCCACGTTGTCCTCTTCGATGTCAGCACCTAAATAGCCTTGATGGCCAGCAGTTTTTCGGGCAGTCGCTAGACCTCATCCTGAATGAACTTGTGATCTAGTAGCGCCATCGTTTGTTTGTCAGCTGCAACTCTAGATTATTGATCCGTAGGCCAGCTTGTTCAACAATGTGCAAGACGGCCAAAACCTGTACTGCGTGCTTTGCCTGACACGCGCAACAAAGGACGATGTCATCTCCACTGACAGCAGTTCTGCTCAACCTGTCCAGCATTTTTAGCAACAGCCGTCTGCATTTCAAAAGGTAGCCAACAATTAAGGAGGCATACGTTTCAAGCGATACAGTTTTCCTTCCATCGTAAAAGCCGTCTCATTTTGGTCCGATTGCTTGACTGAGATCCACCAATATCCGCACCGGAATTCCAACCTTGTAAATACCTTGGCGTTCTGTAGCTTTTCGAAAATCTCTGCCACCGCTGGGACTCTCACCACTTAAATTACCGTAACCTCGTTGAGCCGCCTGAAGTCGACACAAAATCGGAATCCACCAGTCGGCTTTCTCACCAACAAGACAGGAGAATTGAACGGGCTGTCGATTTTCTCAGTGGTTTCTTTATTCAGCATTTCCTTCGCTTGTCGTTCAGTTTCCGGTTGCATGTGTATTGAAGTTCTTCTGGGACCGGACTGTTGGTAGCATTCCCCTAAGAAACTGATTTTTCAGCATGCGTTGACCTGAGTCCTGGTCAAAACGTGGAAGGGTTCTTGATAACGCTGCTCACAGAGGTACGGCGTAACCTAGGGTGTCGCATCCTAGCCGAAGATAGATTCACTTGAACCGCCTCATTGCCTTCTTGCAGTCGACCAGGCTGTTGAGCCCGGCGGTCAGCACCTGCTTCACAGTAAACCACAGCAGTTTCGCAGGGCTTATTTGTGCTGCATACGGCACCGCCTCCACCCTGTTCTTGAGCAGCACCCACAGGGCCACCAGACTCGCCTGGTCAGCCTTGACTCCAGCCGCCTCCGTCACATCATCAAAGTCGAACAAGAAACCCCGGAAATCTCGATCTGTGAACGGCTGGGGCCACCGGATCTTCATTCGTTAGTCTTGGTCACGACACCAATTGTTGCGAGCTGAGAACGCGGATGGATTAATTGTTACTTAGAAAACCAATACAGGAGCTATACGCCTCAACAAGACTGCAAATACACACTCAACCGCATATCACGCGGGTCTCAGAACTTCACGGTTGCTAAGGGCGCCAACGCTCAATTCTTTCTCATATAAAGGACCGCTTCATGTCGAAATGCATGCTCCTCTCTTACAACTGTGAAGTGGTAGCGTGAGTATTATGGAGCGGCTGCTCGTCTCCACCAGACAAGTTCATAATTATCCCAGTGTCAAGTACATTCAAGCAATTGAGAAGGCCCTTCAAGAACCATGGTATAACTACTTAAGGCTGTGTGCACCGGCCAGATTACCATCCCGATATTTCAAACCATACCGAGCAACTTACATGGAGTACGCTATTTACCAGAAAGCAAAACACATCTACCATCTGGCGAGGCCTCTGTATTCTTCAGAACCTTAACGAAAGTTGGTGCGTTCTCCAGAGCGATTTTCACATCAAAAATAATACCGGAAAATATGTGATAACGACAGGATGATATGGACCAGCAGGATAAAGTTTAAGGCTCTGTCATTGTCAGTTGTGCTAGTAGGTTTCGCCAGAGAACCACCATTTCGAGCCAGCTACAGTTTGTGTGATCGCAATGCTGATGACAACAGTTGATTAGATTCCACAAATAATGTGAGTCAAATAACTCAACCATACAGGTGAGCATCACTAGTCCATTCAACCGTCAATGTCCATATCTATTTTTCGTCCCATTAGAGAGTGAGGTTTGTGGTTTGATTAACAGTGACGTTAGACGGACTTAAACCAAAAACAGAAGTTGGGAATGTATACTAGACTGTGGCAGCTTTATGTAAATGGGAGAAACCCACGAGCTTGCTACTCAATTCAGACATTTAAATAAACGAAGGCTGAACATTTTTAACAGGTATTTATGGCCTCCACTCGCATTTAAAAGCATGGGTAGAACTGACACAACTCATCACAGTTACTTACTTCCATGTGCTAGAAAATGGAATAAGCGTACTTTGAGTAACGGATAGCTATTGCAACATACCAGATTTTCATTTGTGTCTCTCTTCAAAAAGTTTACGTCCAAAAATTTATACATGACGCTTGAGGGAAAGGAAATATCAAGGTGATTAACTTCCGACATCAGAAACCAAAAACCAGGAAGGTAGTGATTGATAGTGAGCAACACAAACGCGACTGCACAACCGTTTTTCTTCTTTGCTGCTGCGTGAAAAACTTCCACCACTCAGACAGATTCTACAGAAACATTTATTAGAAATCTAATAACTAACGCTGACGCGCAGTTTTTGCGTTTAGCTGAAGTGACGGTGATTAACAAGTGACACGGAAGTGCGCAACAAAACTGCGTTTATCGGCTAACAAGAAAAGTGTGTAACGTGCAGCGTTGGCTCCACGGAGTATATTGAATATGGTGTGCTGTACATGTGTCCGTGAAACTTTTCTAAAACTACAGAATGTGTTGCTTTTTAAAGTATAGAACATATCACATGTATGAACTCAATTCTCTTTTATGAGAGACGCAGTTTCCCAATCTCCCTGTCAGGACTATGGTCATTGGACAACGATCATTACTATACACTGTTATTGACTAATAGTCATCAGTGATAATGCAACTGATGTGGTGGAACTGAAGTTAATGCACAACTGAACTTACAACTGTTTCAGTGGTTTGGGACTCCTCCACCACAGTTGTAGATTTTGAAGGTCTGCTTTAAATTGAATACCTACGCTTGATCGCAGCCTTTGCGTTCAGCTAGGATTTTTGACTGGTTCACTGCTAAGAGAAGCCTTAAACTCGAGTTCCGTTTGTAATGGGTCTCATTGGTAATATACGTCTTCATCTGGAGCTGAAGTCAGTTAACCCAGAGGCCTATTTGAATGCACAGTCTGCTGTAAGCTGTGGGCAGTTTTCAGTTTAGAAAGTCTACGCATAATACGCAACGCACACATTAGTTCATGACTTGTTGCAGTTATCCCATTATATTCAGTTCTCGTTAACAGGAACGGGAACAGCGCTCACCTTTTGTCTACAACGTAATTTATTGCTGTCTTTCGCAATACTGAAGTTAAAATCGATAAAGAATTACAGGGTGTACGATGTCATCATTTACTCAACATTCGGTGGGCGATAATCAACAAGCAACATATCGGACCAGGTTTCCCATTTTCACACTTCGTCTGCTAGTGGATTGGGGGCTGTGGTGTATGTATTGTATAATATTATGGCCATATTATATTGTTTACCGTTCATGCCATGTCGCGTAAGGATACATCACTGGGAAAGAGGTGATATTACACCTATTTCTCATTCCGGTTGAATAAACCTTTTTGTCAAATCAAAAATCGTCGTTTGGTGCACTGTTGTCTGCCTTAATCTTTGCTAAAAGAACTTTAATAACATGCGAAAATCAACACGTTGCAAAACAGAATGTATAAAGAAACATCGGTTTCTATAAGTCGATAGGGATGTTCGCCTTATTCGAGGTTCTACAGAGGTATGGTGCCAAATAAGGAGGTATTACGGAATCCAGAGGATTGTCTTGAAAATCATGTTTAATCGAAAGCACTTTATCTACAAAGAAACCCAACAATTCAAGTCCTATGAGTTACTGTAGTAAACTTTCAGGTGCTGTATCATGTTCTGTTGCGAGAAATTGGAAGCTGACGTCTATAGAAAACATTTTCAACGTCGGGAGGAATTTTCCAGAATGCTACCCTCTTTTTCATGCACACTATTTCAACAAGATCAAGAAGAACGTTATTGCACGCCGAACAAAGATTAGATAGGCGTACATTAGATACCTTTACAAAACGACGCATGACAGTAAATTGGATTCATGAAGCGCTTAGCGAAACTAGAATATCGTCAAGTTCATCGGTTCTCAAAAATGAGCAACGAATAGCTAATTTCGGCGATCCATTCCTCATTGATTCGTGGAAGCAGACGTACAGTGAACGACTTATTTATTTTGTAAGCAAAAACAGTTTATATCAATTGTTTTTTATTTTCATACTAGCTGCAGTCTAATAGTACCATCTACAGTTTACGCAATTACTTACTAATCACAAAATGTCACATCCAGGATAACTTACCAGTGCACCTAGGTAATCAACATATAAAACTTCAAAACAGATACACTTGAATAACGCGATTACATTCTACATGCAATTGGCATGTGTTGATTAGACCAATGCCTACTGAAACAAGATAGGATCAGCCAACCATGTTGCGGAAGGAAGCTGTCAAAATTGGTTTAATTTTTGGAAAACAGCTGACATAATCCAAAAAAGGATGTGTAAAATTAGCATGACCCCGTTTGTAACCCTCTTTCAATAAGTGTATCTTATTTGTCCAATCTAATTGTGCCACAACCGCAGCTCAAGTAAGATTAGTGCTGAAATACTAACTTCTCCAGCAAAATGTGTATGCATTGCGGGAAATTCTTAGGTGTACAGCAACGTAACTTCCAACAATCGATTCGCAAAATGCGTCACTACGTGTCCCTCCGAGCTGTTTATGTGATACTGGTCACAAATTTCTGTATATCCCTTAAATCATCAAGTAGTTTTTTCGATTGTGTTCAATGTGCGTTTCTCGTACAAACGGATTAACCATTACAACGGGTTTTTAGGGTTATTTTACAGCCTACAGCTTCTTACAGCTTACAGCTTCTACAGCTCTTACAGCTGTAGTTCTTACAGCTTTTACTTCCACACTAAAATTAAGCGATGCCTCAAAAAATCGCAAAGATCATTCAAGGTGCTTTCTTCTGTTCGACCGATTTCATAAACGCTAATATGTCTGTGTACGTGTACCAACTTAAATTTGCAATTTAATTTTAATATAGACACTTTAGGTGCGGTTACGGAAGAAAGACTAGGACACACTTATCTAACTGCTCTCAGTTGAGATAATGCCCAACAACTTGTCTATGCATGTTTTCTTTCATCTCCATGATAACGAAAGACTGACTGACATTTTTACCGGGTAGACATCCATGTTGATTGAATCGAACACAAACATAATTGTATGTAGCCATCTGATGTTAGTAACATTAAGTAATGAAAACTAGGTTGTCTTGTTCATAATCAAGCGATGTTCGTCAGTTATCGGAAAAATTCTCAGAAGTAGTGTCAGTAGCTTAACATAACTGAAGTACTTTCGTCAGTTTTACTGGACGCAAACAAATCAGAATGTTAGGCAACGTGTGTAAGTTCTTCGAGGTAGTTCAGGTCAAGTTAGAGCAGTATTGTTTGTCTGAACAAATTTGTCATTTACATTTGTATAGAAATATCCTGGCTCACACAAATAGTCGTACTTTGTGACAGCGGTATTCTTTGGCGACGATCAAATCTGAGCCATCGTGGACAAAATGGCCTGTCGACGCTTGCGAAAGTTTCACAGCACCACTGAGGTGAGAAAGGTGAGGTGAGAAAGTGTCTGAAATCCCGTAACTCAGTCGAAGAAAGACCGACACATGTGAGCTAGCAGATTTCATCACGGAAATCGGTTGCGGTTCATCCTCAGCTTCCAAAAATAACAGTGGGATACCAAAACTAAGTTCTCCTTGAGCAGAGTTTTCAAGATCAAGGCACCGGCCTGAAAGTAATAATGATCTTAGAGCAATTCATTTTATTCGGCGGATTACATTAGTTTATATTCGTGTACTGTAGGTGGTATACTTTAAATCCTTGATAGTATAAACCTTCTACGATATATCGTAATGGGCTCGAGTGTTCAGCAATATTTTCCACTTTTAATTGAAGGCCCATCATTATTAACAAGAAAACATCTTCCTTGAATATTTTGAGAAACAAGGTTGCTCACCATGGTTTTCGCCTAACAGACACAGTAATGTGGCTTATGAAGTCTCCAGCTGACGCATTATGCGGATATGGATTGATCTTATCAAGCGAGCGGAATGCAGTAAACTGGATATTTCACGATATCTATGAAATACATCTCTCTGTTTTAGCCGGAAGCTATCGTACGCGGTAAACATCGAGAGATCACGATGAGAAAGATTTCGTGTGTTCAAGGATTTCCCTCTCACATTTAACCCACCGCCGACATTTCTTTTTTAATGTAGATTGAATTTTATTTCCTGTCTCCTCAAAACATGGCGAAAACTTAACAAACAACCATCAATTATGGAGTAATTAATGGCACTGGAGAGAAGGAATAAGTGCTTTTATGTGTAAATTTTATGTGCGCGACTATATTAGACTATATTTGATGTGAAAAATTGAAACGAAGTGGTCGGGGATAGTAAGAACTAATGTCACTACTTCACACAGGCACCAAAGTTTTTCATCCTACTGGCAGTACCCATGGAATACATGCTCGAATCCTATTGACCCTCTACAAGACATTCCATCAATTTCGTGCTTCACAGCACTGCATTTTACCTTGAACTAATGCCTGATTTCATTGCCTTTGAAATCACATGCACTCCTGCTGCGCTAAAAAGAGTTCAGCAGAGTCTAAGCTGTGAAGACGAGCTTAGATTGTGGACCAATCACAACATTTGGTGCGTTCTTTCCGTCATCACAACTGATATTCTGTTGAAATAATGGAAATTAAGCATGGTTTTATGTTTCTGTGAAGTCCAGAATGAGTGTAACATGTTCTTACAACCATGGAGGGCAGTTAATCAGTGAGCTTTAAGGAGAAACGGAAGAGCTCTGTGGTCTTGGTTTTGTTCAAACAAAACCCTGTCAGTGAACGTAAAAAGAGTCAAGTCTAAAACAAACCGAATTCCGATTAGTCCGATTCTCTCTCGTCTGCATTTTGTAGCACGTGGACGATGTGTCAGCTGGAGCGGTGTTTCCAAAGAATGATGATTCTCATCGGAAACTTCCAAGAAACGAGAACTCTAAATTGGACACATCTGTGTTTACAAGACCTGCATCTGGCCGAGTAACCCCCACCATGATGATGACATGTCGGACGACCAAAATGGATTCGACTACGACAAGACTCTGTTCAGCAATGCATTTGAGTAAAGCGAACTCGGTATCTCCCATACTCAATGCAGTGCATCCTCATCCACCACCCTCTTCACCAGCTGCATATGTCGTACTTACTTCTACACAAAGTATTAATCAACCATTACAGCTTCATCCGATAGCGGAATTTGTTATGCCTAGTTCCATTATTGGGACGTCATCTACCAATCCCAACCATGAATCATCTCCTTCTAGACTGAGAGCAGAACTGAATCTATCCACTCAAGCGGTAGCACATGCGGAGACAGAAAACACGCACAGAATGGAATACGGTCATATGTTTGACACTACTTCCCAGGTCTTTCAGCGGTTCCACCAAATCAATGCTGTAAGTCAAAATATAAACGTTTGCACTATAAACTTCAGCGGTTGGTAAAAATATGAGCTTGTCACAAAGGCTTATCTTGGAATTCCTTATTTCTTAAGGTTTTAAATGTGAAAACCTCCTAAAACAAAAGTTATTGTTACAGACGAATTGTAAGTATGGTTCCGGAACTGCAGTTGAAAACATAATTGTCACGTTTTCTATCTACGCGCTTTTTCAGTACCCAAACCCTGCGGAAGTGGGCGAAATGTTTGAATGCTCACAAACACCCGTCAGCCTGACGACTACTCCATCCTGTACACAGCAAATATTTGTACAAATCCCGAATTTGCCAGCTCCCATCTTCTTCGATAATCAAACCGATCAATCGACGGCTCTCATTGGTAACGTGCTTACGGAATCGCAGTCTTCTTTTCCAACCACGCAACTGGCCATCGACCTTTACGGGAACAGTAATCGTAGTCCCACTCCGGGCACACATACCGGCACGGCCTTGCTCATTGACTCCAACCACTTGTGCACAACTCAGGAAGGAAAATTTCTGATGGATGGTTCTGCTAATCCTGACTGCGTTCCACAAACAAAAATCGAGGAGGGTCATGGTAAAGCGAGAAACGCTGAATCGTACTTGATCGCTTTTCAACCCCCAGGTCAGGTCATGGTACCTGCCAAATCAAACACATTCCATTTACCTGACTTAACTTAACACTAACAGATAACAGACACCAGATGATAATTTGTACAATATGCTAGGCGGTCGAAGCACTGTTGTGCATTAATGTACAGAAAGAAGCAAGTATTTGCGTAAATTTCTTTATTAAAAAAGCTAAATGAGGTAAAAGTTGTCTATCCCCGGAGTTTCTGAGCGGTTCAGATCAAGTGTGTTATGCAGATGACCACAAAAGTAACATGCCAAATCAACAAAGGCGTTTGTTGTGATACCAAAACTATATCAATCTATAGGTTTTTTAATCAAAAAGACATGACACTTATAAGAGGGCATCCATTCCGTGCTGCCTCTTTCCCAACACAAAGACCGAAGATACATTTTTTTGCATCAAATGTCTAGCACAGATGTAGCTTCAGCAGAAGTGTGTTTATATTTGGCCAGGAAATTTTCAGTAGCTGTGTTTATAGATAACACGTTGGGCGTAACGTATCTTTTAATTCTTGTTACCTGCAGCTGGCAAAACTATTTCATTTGTGCAAATAACCTCACAATTAATAATAGTTTGTATGTCAGAAACCTTTTAACGGTAGAGTGTTGTACCTACTTATTTCAGTGTGCTGACCTTTAATTAACTAGAAAGTAGGAATTATTTTTGAATACTTAGTAACGTAAGCTCAGATGAATCACGAGTATTTTACCGTGCATGTTGAGGCTTCTAGCTCATAATATCTATTCTTCGGAGTCACTTATATATGAAAGGTAGCGCTCGTGGTATTACGTTTCGAGTGTATTTTGAAAATAATGACCGACTGAATGAATAAAACCCAACTGAAAGTGTTTTTCATTGAAAATGAAAATCAGATTGATAGAAATTTCAATAATTCTTTAAATCTTTGGTCCGAAGCCATACCTTACTGGTTCGAAAACCCCACATTTGCTTCATCACACGCTATGGGACAAAAAATGCTTGAAAATAATATCCGTCTTTCTCTACGCAAACTATCAGGAGAACATCAGTTGAATTGCCCTTGCGTTCGCTCAGAACAATAATGCTACTCTCTCGGGCTATGTAGGTCTTAGGAAGAATTAGGCAATGTTTGACAAAATAACAAGGAAGAGGATGTCAACTTTGCTCTAAAACAAACTCCATTCATCCATTATTACTGTATGGATAAGTATGTCAGTATACATATCGTCTAAAAAATCATTCTTGATGCAATTTTCGTCTGCTGTTCTTACTTATGCATAGATGAAGTTTTAACAGTAATAAAGAACACTTCATCTGTCCACATGTTTTGGCCTGACCTGCTGAGTCAAATTAAGTATACGCAACCCACTCCGTATTAAGCGTTTCCACTCACAAGATGGTAATCGCAAATCTGTCATTTTTCTGTGAAGTTACATAAGGCTCAAATCAGAACGATGATGAACTGTTGTTTTCAATATTTCAACATCACAGCAATACGGCTCACCCGTTTTCATTCGCACCCAAGCTTCGACCCACAACTCTGTGAGGTAAGGCTGAGTGGAACCCTAAACCACCTATCCATAACACATTGGTTTGCCGTTTAAGTGAAACAATTAATTAAGCTACCTTTTTATATAACCCGTTAGCTACAACTCTTTTCATCGTTTACCTACTGTTCAGTCGCAATGATCGTACGTAATTCAATCGATCTGATATTGACTTAACAAAATATCCGCTCACGACGGCATTCTTCATTGAGCTGAAGCCTCGGCGCTTGTGCTTAATCTAAACGTCAACACGTTTTATAGCTTACACATTGTATAAGTTTGAGATACAAGGAGCCGGTGCTCTGTAGGTCAACTGGATGACCACAAGCAACGTCGTTTTCCTATATTCTTTCTTTTCGTTTATTTTAGACTTGAACAAGCTATATAACAGCATTCCAGACAATTATTCAGTGAACCACAGTCTTGTCAGTTCGTGAAAATTAATTTGATACCTTTTCTGTGGATATGTTTACTGATTATTTCGAAAATCCGGCAAAAATGCGATGAGAATACCAAGTGCCCGAGCTATAATATAGGTGTTGCCATCTCCTTTCACTTCAAGTGACGACAAGTCCGTTATTTGACAAATGAGACGAAACAGAGGAAAGATATATATATACCGGGATATATACATTTCGGTTTACTCTGTCTGACACAAACTGTACACAATAAAAACAAGTGAACGAACCAAAAAGAGTTCGAGGATGTCAATCATAGACAAATTGGCAAGATGGCTAATTATATTCGGCTGTGTTCACTGTTGGCGGATAGATTTTTGGAAATGCTTGATGAGCAATTTGACAAAAGAATTTTAAGTCTTGCTATGAAAAAGTTAGTTTCTAGTTGTTTGCCGTCCACAGTACTGATAAGCATTCAGCCGCTCAGTGTGTCTCTCACTTAATGCACCAGTACACTTACAGTTTTAATGTTGTTCACTTAAGCAGAACAAGTTGGTCCTTCCATCGGTTCGTGATGGAGCACCTTTCTAAACGGTTATCGACTGCCATTTCAAAAAGTGGCTGCTAACCGTAGCAAGCTCAAAGAACCCCGTTTCCTTCCTTGCCGTACACACTTTGATAACTGGTCTTCTAGCTGATCCTGAGAAGTTACCGAAGAGACTGTTACCTAATCGTGAGCCGGAACTGCTGCCAAATGGTGCAGCAAAGATTATCAGATATAATCGGCCATTTTTGTAGGCACAGGGGAGGTTGAGGCACTGGAAGTGATTGTACTATATGACGTGTATAAAGTAACATTATTGCGCTGGTTCGTCTAGTCGTGTTTGTCACGTTCATTTGTATAAAATTTACTGTTACCAAATGGCAATAAGTCAAAGTGTTCACATCTCGCGACAAACGTCTTGTCTGTGTCCCAACTAACTGGATGAAGGAAAATCAGTTTCTACTAATAAGCTAGTGTTTGGATCAACGTTTCCTTCATAATGTAACGATCGTGGATTCGGACCTTAAGTGTACTTCGGTAAGTCAGACGCACTCAGATGTTAACAAATATTCACCAGTTTCGTGTTGGCCCTTGAGATTAACTCATCACCAGTATTAGTCTAAATAATTAAGTGAAACGTGGCCCAAACAATTATGCCAGTAGCTGACACCTGATGCGCTTAATTTCACGCAGAAACAATAACACACTACATTTGTTGCCAAAGATAACGTTCATATTCTGCAGTCACATATGACATATACTGCGGTTTGCCAAGTAAGCGGCCTTAGTGTAAGTTGAACCCCGTTCATAGTTGATCGCAACATTCGCATCCGAATAAACTTTGCAGCCCGTCTACGTATATTAACAGCGTCACTCACAAAACACTCCACACTCTGTTACCCGGCTCAGTATCAGTGAAAACCTGAAAAGTGAGGGCTATCTTATATTAAAACAATTTCTGTCGAACTGCTGCTTATGAAGTTGATTGACTTCTATGGCGAGACAAAAGTATTTTGATTTATTGTGTTAAGCCTCACAATTGAGGTGTTTATCATTCACAGGACAGTGTTAAGACCCAAATCACATTCTGCACTGGCACGCCTGTGATCAGTCGATGAATCAGACAGGTGGTCGTCATCTTGTTAAATAGTTTCCAGGCAGGCAGTAAGTAACGAAATTGCAGTGACATCTGCTGTATCGTAATGAATAGAAGACCGAGTCAAGATATGGTTCGACATTCGGCATTGTTTTTTCAGTCAACTGTGAACTTGTACCAGCAAACATATCACACATACAAACACCTAGTTCAAGTGAACGCTCATCACAATCGGATAATGGGTCATCCTCTGGATACATTTATTTATCACGCTAATACCCAAAACTAAACTGAGCTTACTGACGCTCAGCTGAGCAAGTACAGACGAATTTTCCAGCGTCAAAATAGTTAGGACAAGCAAACTGCACACCACGAAGATCGCCGAATCAGTTTCTGAAGTTGTCCACGACGACCCTCTTGTAATCAAACGCCTTTTTCCTGGTATGTCTCGTAGAAGGTAAAACATAATAGTGTTAACCTACGACGTAGCTGTAGGGTCACACGTTTTTAAACTAGTCAGATCTCTCCTTTGCTTAAGATTAATAGCCTCCACATTAATATGCACAGCAGTACTGATTGGACGATATCCCCTTTGTTGTCAAAGCTATCAACAGAGATTTCTCGATTCCAACCAAAATACGTGATCAATGGTAATACCGTGCATATCAGCGTATGACTTGTAATTGCATAAGAGTGGCTACATCACAGAAAGGAGGCAAACGGTTGTTCACACAAACAGTTCAGTCGCCGTTACTTTGTATTCAAATTTCTGGAGGGAAAAATGTTTCCGTGATGGCTTCCAATACCAGATTTTTAGTAATGTGAGAGTTAAGACAGAAAATACCAGACATAGGGAAATGTGAAGTTTATGTCACACAAATGAACATCGAACATTTTGTAAAAACTAACGATGGAATCCTCAGAGAAGTAAAACCAGAATGGAATCGTGTTGGCGAAACCAACGTCTGTTCAAAATCAGACGGTACCCTGCTAGCGTCATGTTGATAAATATTCTCCACCAAGGGACTTTTACAGTAACGTGGTTTTCACGATTACCGTACATTGTGTTGAAAAAGTGAGAAAGAATGTTTGCTGTCTGGTTTCTATTTAGCCAGTACACAACATTGATAACAAACATGATGTACATTGTTCATTCGTCACCTTTAAGCGTGAATTGATATAGGACAACAGTAAAATTGGCAACCTGATGCAGTCAAGTTGTCTTGATCGCTGGTCACGTAGATCCGAAGTGTGTGGTGGAACAGACTGAATCGATTTCATATGGGAAAAAACATGACCGTCAATTTGCTACACTTTCAAGTGGGCTACGACACAGTTGGCATTATTCATGAGTGTATTTGTGAATGATTTATCACAGTATATTAACAATATAGCCCCCTTGGCAGACAGTGGAAAGGGCATAGAAAATAACCAGTTGGATATTCTATTGACTATCCACGTTAGAGTAGCAAGTACACGAAAACTAATGGTACAGCCTTGAAATAACTGGGAATATACCCGGTTCGGGAGTGGGAGGAAACATAGAGCATACAAGTTTTCTTTCAGTGCTTCATCAACAGCCTGAATATAACACATTTATATGGGTCCGCCGAGTCTACAAGACTCATGATAAACATGAGTTTCATTGATCCAGTCCTCTATTAACGATATAGGCCATGTTTCGCTCTTATCAATCAAGCACATGAAACGTTAGGTTTTGGACAATGTTTTAATAATAAGAAAATTGAATACTACTGTTCTAGATTTAAGTGAAGTGTCTTCAGTTTCACGAGAGACAAACTGCTTGAGTCAAAAATCTGTGCACACCTGGAATCAAAAAGCAGGTGCCGCTTGGCAGGACCTCGAATAACATGGGTAACCAAAGATTTCGATTACATAGCAACACGTCATAAAGCCATTACGGAAATAATCAATTGTTGGTGAAAAATTTCATTCACTCCATTTTGAAAAGAGCTCTTGGCTCAAGTTATTTTTTCTGTTAACGATCGCCAGCAAAGCACGTCCTTGTCAGGGCCACTGTTGAAATTACGACTTCTTCTTGAGTCTGCCTTGTAGATCACAACGCCATTAACCTCCTACCGAATAAACGTGAATTATCCTATTCAAACGCTTGAACACCGAAAAAAATTCTCAATTACACATTAATAAAAAAGTTTTGACAAAATCAACGGATTATTTAAGTGTTTCTGACCTGATGGAAACTCTAGGCCGTGAGATCATTGACTGAAGTTAACAGGACAGTCACTGCGTCCCCTTTCGAGCCAATCAGATGGCCTGAGCCTTGTATACAGGTAAACGCTACTACGTGTTTTTTACGATAGATGGGTCAACAAAAATGTGAGGTCATTGAAGCTCTGTTTGTCATGTAGAAGCCTGGCAGGAATTCAAGCCTCTTCTATGGGTTGAGTGGGAATGTGACAGCTGACATCGCTTGCCAGTGGTGTCTAATTCATATCAACGAAAATCTCCTACTGTTCGAAGGAACAAAATGGTTTTAGGCCCTAAAACGACACGAGGACATCACAACACCACCGGGTGTAATGTAGTAATGTGCATTGCACTTTGCAGGTTTTAATAACCGCTAATAAGCGGTTAGTATCGTAATATTGAGAAAAAGCATTTTGGAAAGCTTAACTGTGCACTGTCAATCAGACTATTCCTTCAAGGAGGAGCAGTCGCACTATGTGGAGATGAATAAGTCTGGACGCAAAACAACGACGAAATAAATTAACCGAACAAGAAAAAACATATTAACATGATAAACTCCGGTTGTTGTTATCGCAGGATACTACAGGCGTCTTAAAAAAACCCTACCTTGCTTACATCTTAGTGTGCTGATGACGCTGTCATGCACTTCTAAACTAGTACGTGTCTGGGTATGCAACAACGAAAGTTTTGCACACTTTCGTAGTAAAAGATAGAAAACCAATCAACAGTACACCATCCGATTCTTATCTTGCCAAATGGCGCATACACTTTGGATGGGATAATCTTAGGCTATATACTTCATTATACGTTCTGGATAATTGCGTCGGACTCTGATTCATATTGCCTGGTAGCTTGGTTGAGTGAACTGTGCAAATATTCCTCAAATGGTTTTACTTCAACTTCTAATTTGCTGTGTCGTCGATACGTGTACAAGCTGAGTTCAGTCATCCACAAATGCCTCACTCAACTATCCTGTCTACAGACAGAATAGAACGTCCCGCACTTCGTTCTGAGAAGTTTCTGTCTTGGGTGCGGACTCCAAATAAGAACGTCTACTTTGTAAACATGTTCCTTCTGTAATCTTAACGTCGCGAGGTGTACTACTGAGCCCACAAGTTTTGAGTACCACCCGTCTCACTCGATTGCCGACTTTGCCTGAGAATTTCTTAGCAAATGACTCAGACTCACAATCGTACACGTTCACAAAATGCTTCTTGCAGTTCCGCAAGCTCAATATGTTCATTTTTCTTGATTTAACGGGTGTTCAAATTATGGTTATCCGATGGAAACAAAAATGCAATTTCCCTCTCCCCATAATTCGTCGGACAAACTGAAAATGCGCAAATTTATTCAAGCTTACTCTGACTTCACTGCCATGTTCCGTCCCATATATTGGCCCGAGTAAAATTTTCTGCACAAATACATACATTTCCTAACCAGTCTTATTTGAATGAAATTGTGTGTAATACATCAGTCCAAATAAGTCATAGGAGCAGTCTACGTGAATGGAATATTTATCAAGAAATGCGCTTGGCTCTCAAATGGTTTTAGGAAAATCTCAAGTTGTTCATCACATTGTTGCTGGGACCACCTGTCCAAAAACCCAGTGTTATCTGTCATTTTTGTGTCAGCGACATGTTTTTGGAAAGAAATACCTTTAGCAGTAAACCTCACTTGTGAAAATGATGAGGTACAGGTACCAGAGTACGTCTGAGAACTGAAAACAGAGCTATCTTGCTGTCTCCACAGAAATACTGAGTGAAATCGAAGGAACACTCCTCCGAACCATCATAACTTACGTCCTCGTGTAAAAAGTAAATGTGTAGGGTCAAACAGCACAGATAATGTTTAAGGTCTGCCCGATATACTTGCAGAACGACAATTACTGAAGTGAGAATATAATAATCTCGTTGTAAAATTCTCATTATAATGGACTGGTGTGTTAGGAGGTCGGAAGAAAGTCGATTCATCTCCAGCACTTTCCAAACTGGGGTGATGCTAGCTCACTTAATAAAGTTGCGTAAACACGTCTTAACGTAAGCAATAATTCCGTTGTGTTTAATTGCCAAACGCTATAGAGGTGATTTCCCAATTAGTGACGGTAATCGCAGCCAGAGAGTTTCACATCCACCGTAGCGTTATATACAGCCACTGTTCCATAAGAATTACGTGGACGATTTGTTCCGGATTTGCCTTCCTTTCCCAGGTATCAACGTGGAATCGGCAGATGCAGTTCAGCACATTAAATGATGCAGCCAGCTTTATCGCTTATATCAACCTGACATTTAATTATGAAGACTGCTGATACTGACCGTTTGTTTTTAGTAATAGGTCGTTACAAATGAACACACAAACAAATCACACACTTGTTCGTTAAACACCACAATAGCACCATCATTTTCGTGTCTTGTCATCGTGGTGAACAGAAAACTGCGTGCATATTCCCATCTGTTAAGCATCAGCGCTTCATACTAACACAATGTGAGAAGAAAACCGACCACAATTTTGCCACCAGCAAGTCATAACTAAGCAAACACCAGAATAAAAACATCTTCCAATTGGCTTAGCGGTTGAAAAAGTTGGACCATAGTTCACAAATGTAAGAACAGCATGCACTTTTAGAAAAAAGGATCCACAGCGAAGCAATGTGTATCGCACAGAAGGAAAGTTGCGAAGAGCAGCTGAATAGTATATTGGGCGAATTCATGAAAGCCTCTCATTATCGACTGCTTGATAGTCTACTGTGACGTGTGTGTACTCTAAGCGCCATCAACATGGTTTTTTGAAAGGGTCAGCGTAATATATTTGTGACGGTCACCAAGCAAGAATTTCGCTGGAGACTGCATTGACGGCGGTGCATCGTAGAACTATCTAATCAGCCAGCTTGGAAAACGACCAGACAATAACAGTACCTACATTCTTTTCCGTACATCTACTCATTTGTTGCAAACCGACCATCGTAGACACAGTATTCCACAAACTTGCATCAATTTCGGAGGTCCAACTTGCTGCCTGTCTACAACTCCCTGCACTGTCACTACACGAAGATTAAATATTTTCACAACATATTCGTTTAAATCTGGAGTGGCACTACTCTCATGGGAACTCTAAGTTCCAGAGACAGAATCGTTCGCAGCTACAATTCGTATGGTATTAGACTGAAATTGACTAGTTAAATTCAGAGGTACAGTACCTGCAAATTATCGGCAATCACCAAGCAGGAAAATTCCATATAAAAGAGCACCACCGCAGCAGCTTGAAGCCAACCGTATGAATATGTTATTATTGCGAATAATACACGTTTTAGTATCATAGGTGTACTTTGGGTACTTCAAAGCAATAATTTGTAGTTAGATATGTACACTCCAAAACTATATGTCAAACCGCAGTAACTTCTATCGGCGGGAGGATAACTGAAATTTTGGACCTTGGTGAATATTCAGGGATGAGTACGGAAGTATGTTGCATAAATGCAAACCAATATGCACATATATGCGCACAAAAACCCACAGGTATTCACCCGCCATATGTGATATTGCACCATCCCCCGAAGAGCCATCAGTGGGCGAATTCCTACAAAAATGTATGCAGTTGTTTGAACGACTGACACACTCAAGCTGCACGTTTGTTGTAATAGTGTTGTTCGTTTCCACAGACATTCCACACGTTTACCAGAACATGAATTAGTAACTAGCATATGCGTGTTTCTCTCTTACAGGCGACAACCGGTTGGCAATCCTCGTTTCTGCAAAACAGTTGCTAAAAGACATATCAACATGTCCGGTCGACAAGCGTGCCTCGTAGAGCTAGTAACTGTTCTGTTCAAGAATCCTTCAATGCACTTGTGTGGTAATATAACCTGTTGTGCTATGTGCAAGTAGAAAACTGCTTAATTATCAATTTGGTTTGTAAGAGAGAATTAGGCATATTGCATGCCGCACTGACAACTCTACAGTTCGGATACAAAAAGAAAATCTGTAGATTAACTGAAAACCAGTGGGCAGGATTTTCTCAACTTGATTTGCACGTTATAGAAACTCAATCGACTCTAAGCGTCAACCGTGACAATTATTCCATCAACTTAAGTTATTTGATAAAACCGTTTCGGAATACTCATTCCTGCTTCATCGTTTTAAATTGATCTGACTCAACTGAAACAAACGTTACAATTTCACTGGAGTACATAAATCATTTTCTTACAAGTCCTTTCTCGTGTTCACGACAGCAAAACATGTTATATATCTGATTTTCAAAAACCACTCCTCGCAACGGTGTAATAAATTTGGCAAGATAAATTGCCACATGAGTACATGGATGTCTGCAAATGAGAAGCATTCACAAAGCTGCTGCATAATTCTGGAAAACTAAGCTCATATAATGAACAGTTTTTCTTGTCACGGAAGTTCCGGAAGACATTGTGCCCTTTAGCGGAAAATAGATTTTGTGTTAAATGAACCTGCTTAGCAGTGCAACTCTCAGATTACAGCCTCTAAGCTGAACGTTGCTCAACAACTCTTCCTGAAAATTGTGTTGGTTCGGAAGACTGCGTAATAACAACTATTCTGCTCAAGCAGACCAAATATGTTTTTATATATTAGCCTATTCTGAATCACAACTGTGGCTTTAGATAGAAGCTGACCGAGATCACCTGAACACTATAAACGAGTCTTCTTTGAAAGGAGATGCTAGCCAAAGATTTCATTTCCATCAAGGCTCGCCAGTAAAGTGTATACTTACCAACACTGTGACTTGGAAAACGACTCGCGTTCATACGATTGCTGCGCCAATGACCTAGTTCTGGGCACGACCGCATTCCACACAACTCATTTGCAACCAAAGTCAGTCCATCAAAATATGACGTATAGAGAAATATATTTTATAGTGCAGAAAGCTGTTCTGATAGTCGCGTCACTGTGCGCAACATTTCATTAGAACTAATCGTGTGGTTGCTCGCGACTTGGTTCAGATTTGATTCATGCTGACCGATTAAATCAGTGGCTGTTGTACCAGCCAGTTTTCAAAACTTGATTTATGTCTCAGAGATAAACAGCAATTCCACCCAATTTAAGCCAACGTTGACCAGCTTTCAACGCTACAAGTTTTCGCGTACTTGACAAGTCACATATATAAAAGGAACTTACGGGTGAAAAAACTGATTTGTTACCGGTCTGTGTGATTAGGACAGGGGCGATGCATTCGATTCCGTGCTTCGTAGTGCAGTTATCCTGCCCCTTGACAGTATTAACACTTTTCTTGAAAGTGGCATATTTTAACTGCAGACTAATATATTTCCCCATTGTTTACTTTTTTCATACACCAGTACATTATCATATCTAAGCAAGTAATAAATTCCTCCATTTCTCTGAATTATACCGTAGTGGTCGTTCAAAGCTACAAATATGAACCCCAAACAATATGCTACTTAACAATGGATAAAATGTGACCCTTTTTTAAAGGTGATCAGATACTACATATCCAAAATGTTTTCGGTATCAAGAATTAATCATCTATAGATTTTTACTCAACAAACGTATTCACTTGCATATTCTTTTATTATCCCGGTGGTTGGTTATTTCGGTCCCAAACGTCTCTCCTCGAATCTTTCGAACAAAACAAAAGGTAACTTGGTTACTGATCGTGCCAGTCAAAGGTTTGTTAATTGATGACCATATATCACATCCAATAAGTGAAGTTGGGATTTTGGTCAAATCACAATCTTTCTATTCAGCAGCAATTTAGGACTTCTAGAGTTTATCACATCATGTGACGATATGCCTACTTTATTCCCAACAAATTCGGGAGGTCAATAACATCGGTGAGGCCGTCGTCTACAAAACTTTCACCAGGGCACCTAACCACTCTATGGGTATCTAGCAATTCTTCTCTTAATCCTTGTTCTTTAGTGAGCGAGCTGTCTCACGAGTCTGTTCATTCGTGGCCCGTTAGATACTTTCCATTTTTACATACTCACTTGATAATGAACTTTTCTTTGACACTTGATAAAAGTCATTGGTCATCTGCTTTTTAAAGCACTCATATTTTAATAGATACATGTTTCTCCTAAGCCTGTATAAGCTGGTAAACAGGTGGTAGATTTGTTTTGTAAATTAAGTGGAAATGGTTCGAGACAGTCACTAACTACGTCTACCATACAAGTATAAATAAGCAGTATCTCAAGCGTGACGTGATCGTTTGAGAGTGTACAAACTGTCTTATGTTTCACGTTCTCTTGCTAAGCATTCTTTGACAGTGTGCCAACCAAGTCGGATTAAGTTATTCAAGTTGGCATGGTTACCCTTCACCGATTGAAATCACTAATTCAGCCAACCCTTGAAAAAACTGATCAGAGCGAACTAGAAATCGTACCACCTGAGAATTGACTAGAGCTCCGTCGGCACGAAACAGTGCATACGAGTTTCAGTCAGGCCTAATTGGGTGTGTCGGCGCAACTTTGGAGGACTCGACGTATAGAGAGGTATTTGAATCGTTAAACCTTGTGGAAACTGACAGAAACTAGGCCCAGAAATGAGTTCTGAAAAAACGCACTGAACTGTGAACCAACAGTCGTACTATTGGCTTTGTTCTAGTGACTTCAAACGTTTTTGATGGGCTTGTGCATGTGAAAATTCCCGCTGATAAACCCTCTGCGAACGTAAAACATTTCCATTGAAACTTGTATTTAAATCGCGGAGCTCTACGTTCACTAATGGTCTGGTTGTTCTATCTAATAAATGAAACTTGGGGTGACTGTGCTAGCATACTGAACTGCAGTTGCGTATTCAGTAGACCAGGTGGAACCCGTCTGTTTTCAGAACAGAAAGCTATTAAAGTTGTCCTGATGCGTTTTAGTCAGGCGTATGGCTGGCTTATGAATCAGCGATAGTTTGTATGACTACATTGTATGACTAAATTTGCGTTTTACCTTCTTTGACAGACACCTATTTCCAATAGGCTTAGGCGCAACATTGCTGTGAAACACGTATCAACTCACTCACAGTCAGTTGGTGACTCACAATTTTTATGCCATTTTCCACTGGTATTCATGCTGACAGTTGCTGACTAGCTTTGAACACTACTCGATGCGTCCTCCTCTTAACTCAAAGACACCAGTTTGCCGAAATTTCTCCACTGTTCGCATACTTAATTTAGCACCTATAGGACTTCTAAATGAATACATTGTTTCCTGCTTATGAAGTCTCACTGGTTCAGCCGTAATCTTTCTGTTTTTATCAAAGCACTAGTCTGGAATTATATGTATGTTGAATCAATTTATGGCTGACTTTCCGGAAACCGGCTATAAAACTAGTGTACACCTGTCTTTCGCACTAAATGCACTGCTCACTCACTGCTTCCTTCAGCTCTTCTAGTAAACTGTGGACAAGTAGATTAGAGGTCTCTTACCTTTCTGATCCTATACAGTGGAATATATGTTGTCAGTGTTGTCAGTGTTGTCGTTTAACATTAATGGATGTCACATGTCAACGGACAACTTTCCAGAAAATAACGTGTGCTAAATCAGAAGTAGCTACTACAATGATCGCTTTTCTAAGTACACGATTTTATATTGTCTTTGAGTGACTACTGATAATTGAGCAAAGTCTCATCATTGATTTTTTAAAAGAACTTTGTTTAGTTGATTAGATTTATTCACTAGTTAATGCCAGAATTTCACCCATTATATGTAAAATCAGATGAGGATCTGTTTCGCCTCAGTAACACAGATATATTCACAAAAGTGAGAATATTGAAAAAGGTTGAAATGACTTGAATAGTGCATCACAAATTGCTAACCTGAATTTACTAACAACTTGTTCACACAAAGGTAACTTGAGAAAATCTCAAACAACTTATAGACAAACTTTAATCTTGAAGATTATCTCATTGTAATGCAGGGTTTTTCATGCCATACAGGACTTGCATTCACATTTTCATTGAGCAGGAGTTGAAAATTGATATCATGAAGTAGTGAATGAAAAGTGAATTTGCTTATATTCTTTATGCTTACGGTAATGTTATGTTAGACTAGTTTTCTGATTAATTTTGAGCAGCAGCTATTGAATTTGTAGAACCATCAAAAACAGGTAGCCTTCGAGCATATCTTATGCTGAATAGCTGACGTTAAAAGTGCCACGCTTGTTGAAACATACCTGTTCTACACTGGCGACAACGTGAGTTGCTGTGTATTAAGTAAACATACGTTCATTCAGTTACTGATGTAAACTGAACCAGATGACGAGGTTGAATCTTCTTCAGACGGTTACCATAGAAAACTAACTAAAAAGTCGAGATCCAACGCAAAAATACAGAATCGTATAAATATGTCAAAGTATGGAAAGGGAATGAACCAAACGGAACCGCATGACGATAAAATGATATACTTGCAAAATTACCGCAGTGTGTTAGAAAACCAATTGTTATTATTGCCATCACTATTCATGAGTTATCATTTTTTGTTCAGGTATATCCCGAAAGAGTGGTTTCATCAGACGGACTCCTTTTCCAGGCGTGATGCCCCTTCGGTTGTAAATGGTTATGCGAGATTATCAAACTGCATAGTGACACTAGCAAACATGAGGGAAAATGTTATAAAAACGTCACATTGTGCCCACTCCGGCTTAACATGTACGAAGGCTGTAGTATATAGTTATACATACTGACCAGTGATCGACTACAACATTGAGAGCACGGTGAAATAATGGGTACGGTGCGCACGTGCTGCAAAATCGTTCGCGAAGTTTGCGTTACACTCTGACACGCACCGGAGAGTTCCTGGAAAAGAATTCCATGCCGAGTTTGCTGGACCAATCAGCTGCCAATACTTTCCCGTTCTCGTCGATTCCAAGTTAAAGGAGATCATCCCACTAGGCACAGTTTCTACGACTATCACTAATTCGTGGTTAAGTAGCCTATTTCCTGACTTCCGCTTCTCGGAAACAGCTGTGAATGACAATGGTATATAGTTCACTTCAGTGCAATTTCCACAGTCCTGTAAGCTAAGACCATGCCCGCAGACCTCCATATCATCCACAATCTGATGGACAAGGAGAACGTTTCCATAATACATTCAAAAGGAATCACCATAAACTGAAAAATGGAAGGGAAGACTTGAGAAATTTATGATGGGTTCTTGCGCACATACCAAACGCAGCTGTACCCATCCGCGTTTCTTTAGCTGGTGCCTTTCCGAAACGGAGAATGTGGACAGCACCCGACGACATGTTCCTGTCAAAGAGGTGGGAGAACGCAACGCCAAAATGTGATTCTCTCTCGAGTTAGAACTGTGATATAGGTGTCCCACTTGACTACCCTAAAGATCTTATTTTGTTGTGCATGGAAAACGTTCATTTCGATTTTGAGGGACTCGCATGCAAACAGGTAGACGGTGTTGCTATGGCCAGTCCGTTAGGCTCACCACTAGCTGACGTCTTCTCAGGAATGATTGAACGACAAGTCCCGGGGTGTATAGCTGATTATTAGTGTACAAAAGATACGTCGATGATATTGTGATTTTTACTGACGTTATTCATTTTGACTTGTTTTTCAAATCTCTCAATAATATCCACCCCAACTTTTCTTTATCTCACGAAAGTGAGTCGAACAATAGTTTACCATTTTTGGATGTATTCATTACCAGACGTGCAGATGGTACTTTACAACACTCAGTTCACCGCAGAGCGACTTGGGGTAGTCAATATCTGCAGTTTCCAAGTTTTGCTCCTATTGCATGCAAACGGGGTTCAGTCAAAACACTGTTTAATAGAGCCAAACGTATTTGTACTCCGAATACTCTGAAGACAGAACAACGACATAAAGCCTAAATTATAGTCTGGTCTAGCTTGAACGTATTCGGCTACGCAGTTGCGCTTATTTCATACCATTAGTGGACCAGTTCTTCGAAAACGCAAATGTAGTTTGTCAAACTGTTCTGTCTCCCATGTTGTGTACCAGTTCACTTGTAGTTGCAGTGACGTTTATATAGGCAGAACAGACCGACAAATAGCACAGCGAGTCGCCAAACACATCCAGCAGTGGTTGACACATAAGATGACGCATCAGCCCCAAGTTGTTGCAGTGACTACTCGAAATCCAAACTCATCGACTGCTAAACGCGTCATGATAATAGGACATCAAGTTGACCCATTAAACTCATTCAAGATATTGTTGCGTAATAGAAACCCGAAGTTATTAACATTTTGCGAAGCGATGCTCATTCGAACTTACCAACCGACGTTGTGTGCACAGAAGTTGTTGGAACAACCTGTCGGGTTGCCATGGTCATGCTTACATAATAGTTGGTGTGCATATATGTGGGCCTAGTCCCTGTTTGGCTTTATCTATATGATGTATATAAGTGGCATGTTCTACGTTTGCGACTGATGAGAGAGTGAATGAAACGTTAAAATATCGCAATATGTGTTCCTTCTGCTCTGATGAAGTGGTTAAGAGGAACTTGGTGTTTCAAAATATGCCAGCAAGTCACCCAATGTGACGGAGCCAGGGCTCGGATATTCAGCGCAGGTGACCCAGCGTATATTCTAAAATTCGATGGTCATTGATGCAGATGGGTTCCGGTAGCTGTGGCTCAGAATTGAGTGTTATGTGAAGTCTTTGGTTAAGGCATGAAAAATACTCACCATCTAAACCTTATTCGACGAAAATATCTAGTACAGACCGGATGACACTCGTGTGTTGTTACTTGAAATCCTGCTAAATACGTCTGGAATGCAAACACGCAGGAAAATGTCTCACTCATTGCTTGAATGAAACGTGCCAATTTGGATCCTTCCAAAGTATTTTGCTAACAGCGTCCTTTTGAAGAAATGAGGGTGTTGCATCGAACTCAGAGTCTTTTGTTCACATACCCATGTAGTCACACAAAAATCCCACTAATCATGCGTACAGGTCCTTACCGATACGTTAGATGGTTACCGATCGTTTGTCCCTGGTTATTTATCACCTATATGCCTGCACCATCAAAATAATCTGTGTGTGGCTTATCAACTTGGGTTTTTCCTATCTTAGCAGAGCGACTCAATAATATTAACGGAATGAATGCCTCCCACACGATTTCGGTGAGTACGCGGAAGCTCGCCGCAAAAGTAATTGTTTTTGTGTATATAATGTTGACTTGTGAAAGCCAACAAACATGTGCATAAAAAAGGAAGCAGGTGGACTGTAATACTATACAGTTTATATATATCGGACTATTGCTCATGATAGGAAGTATACGTGCATCCGAAATGACTGTCGTGGATTGAATATCCACGCGCTGAGACCACTTTAGCAGATTGCACTCCATCCCAAGATTCAAATGTCAATTTATTCTGCCAGTGTTGCTTACTCGGTCATTACAATGTGAATTTCCACCACTAGATTCACTTCCCCCAACTTAAAACGGCAGTAATGGTTTAGTTCTGTTGATCTGCTAGATTTCTGCCGCAATATAGGTTCGCTCAACCGATTGTTCCAGGCATTATCTGTTCAAGGCATAATACTGCCACTCTTAAATTGGAACTTGCGGTAACTGGTGAGATTTATTCATTAGTCGTTAAACTTTATTGTGGACATGAACAATTGATGTTCAAAACCAAACAAGGGAAGGAAAAAATGTCCTGTGCATGTGACCAATATTTTACCGGACTGCTTAATTCATGATGAGAATGATAGGTAAAGTGTGAGTACCAACCAGCATAGACTACATAACAGCACAGTGGCCGTTCTATATAACTGTTTCACCGGAGCTCCCGGATGCATCACCAGGCGATCAATTTATTACCACGGCTGTCTACTGATGCCATCACATCATAGAACGTTGGGCGACAGTTTCTAAAGGTGAGGATAGAATCCACTGTCACCGATCTTGCTCCAGTAAGTGACCTTACGGTTGCAGCTTGTGTAGCTAGTCGTGCGTGTGGTTCACTATGGTGCATAATCTCATAGCGAAGACGTACCATATTCTTAGAATGGGCAACTACCTTGTCTCAAAGGTGAACAAATGTGAACAGACAGAAAG
Organism: Paragonimus westermani; assembly: GCA_008508345.1. Lineage (NCBI taxonomy): Eukaryota > Metazoa > Platyhelminthes > Trematoda > Plagiorchiida > Troglotrematidae > Paragonimus > Paragonimus westermani. The sequence continues at coordinate 7,735 of QNGE01003878.1, read as the reverse complement.
TTATCCAGTAGCAGAGTGTAGTTGCTGAGTCCATTATTGAACTGTGTTGTAGGTTTGATGAGATTATCTTTTGGTGGTGTTCTCCTCCTCATTTACCAACCAGAATCCAAGCTTTCTAGTTAGCAAAATATTTATCGTACATATAACGCGATGCAGATTTTCCCCCAGTGACTTTTGAAAAACGGGTTTCCTGTAAGTAATTTAGTCAGTGTACGGCTCGGGCTTTCATCAGTAGACTGTTGCTTCATTCAGCCCTAAAGGAAACAAAGCGCCTTCCTAAACTCCTCAGAAATTGGTAGTTAGGTTTGCTCACAATAGGTGAAATTTATCTCAGGTAATTCTACTGAAAGGCCGAATGAGCAAGATTAAAACAACTATATGGAATTGCCAACGGGATCGAAAAAAATTGTGACCAGGCATGCAAGAAAAACAATTGTTTGTTTTGCTGATTGAAACAGATCTTACTCGCTGGAAACCTGAAAACAAATTGGTCGAATCGTCAACAGTATCCTTTTTACGCAAAACATATCTAACGTGAAATATGTATACAACTTGCTTTTCCAGACTAGTAGAATAGGCGCTGTTGATTGAGTTTTACTCTTTCAACCCCGAAATTTGTACTCTCTGTTGCTTGTCTTCATCTTGTCAATCAGTCTCTCGCGCCTTAGTAGTTCAAGCAGAGGCTCTGGAATTCTAATCAAAAGTGTTTTGCCTTGTATGTAACACATAGGGGGGGACTGATATATGAGTTGATTACTACGTCTCTGGAAGGTACTCGGCTTTGAATTTATATGGGAGGCACGTCTGAAACCATTTCTTCACTTTCTAACCAATGGGATCGCCCCTTTGGGAAGCGGAATATCCGTCCCAAGTTAGTCGTTAGTTCAACTGTCATATCTCCTGAAAATAAGCTGTTCAGAAAATTCAAAGTGTACAGTCAGCACACCGAGTGGACAAACTGATATTCTGGTCAAAGTTGTAAACTCATACCAAATCGATTAGTTAAAAAACAGTCCTTATGAAAAATCTGCACCATCTGCTCGTCAAAGATTTACGAACATTCAAAACTAAAGTTTGTAGACGGGAAGCACACTAAACCTTTCAGATTGACGCAGTATGTGGTTGATGGAAAGTACGTTCTACTTGACTAAGCAAGCGCTTAATATGATCACCTGATTTGGTTTCACCTGTCAGAACAGGATTACTGTATAGATTAATCAAGGTCTTTAATGTTTTTCTTAACAGCATCCAGTTACTATAAATCAGATGTTGTATACGGCTGTATCTGGGGGTGTGTAATCTGACAGCCGAAACATAATGGTGCATAATCTGAATTGCAGAAATATTGTCTGAAAAAGTACATGGTCATTACTTGTTGAATGCTAGTATAAACAGAGCAGTTTCCAATGCCTTTGGCGCCAACCCGATCAACTCGAATTATCCTCAAGTTATAGTTAAGCCATGACAACCGTATTCAAGAGTTTCATGAATCAGACAGCAACAATACTTTTGTGTTAGTTTTTAAGGACATCATCGGAGCGTTACCTAACGAAGTTAGTTCGAATCCTAAGGTCCCATGGCTAATCACACGCAATAACTTGGCTAGATACTTCTGTGCAGACCAGCTTGTTATCCGGCGTTGTCGCCCATTTTTATTTACTGGGCCTCGCATGTCTTGATGCTTTGCGACACAAACACTTGTGAACTGTCTGGACAAGTTAGAAGTTTAAGATTGTCAAAGAGGTGAAAACAGATAACCGGAAAGCGCGTTGTTTAAAAGACCTCATATGTTAGGATGCAACTACGCAGTGTGGGATTAATAAACGTCAACCGTGGCTGGCTTCCCTTAGGTGAAGATCGTGAAACTGTTCGCAGTTGAAATGTTTTGTTGTGGGTTCAAGTAAGGAATTTTCACAAATGGTTCACCACCGTTAAACTTGGCCCATCATCTGATACCTTCCTTGGTTCTCAGTGAGGTCTCCTGTGAACCCCTCTCGTTTCTTTAGAACGCTGAAACATTGCGTGAGCGGGCTTACATGAAATGCCAAACAAGCAGTTAGAAATCAACCTATTTCCCCGCAGCGCTTGCCACTTACAAGAGTTCTAAGGGACTCTTTTCGCACACAGTGTCATTTGCCTGGCTCACTCGAAGCAACGCAAACTGCCAAACACCTCCCTATCATAACGGTCTAAAATAGCTGATCTCAATATGACTTTCACTGTCTATTCATCACCTCTCTACAAATTCACCTCAGTTGGTAGTACTTTGCAAGGTGCAGCTTAAGGTCCGCTTTGGTTTTGCAATAAACCACTAAGGCCACACCGACTTCAATTGCAAATGTTACTCAACCACTAAGCTTATTAGTCGTTCAGTTAGCGTTGATCTCACAACAAGCTAGAATTACTATCCAGCCCAAAAACTTGGGATAAGCATGGAGTCTCGAACCCAGAATAAACGTTCAATTCTGACGATCACTTCACAGCTCTGAAACAATGTTTGCTAGCTGATATGATTACCGACATTGTTTCCTTGACGCCAACATCTGTTTTTGCGTAATGTACACTCTAGGGGGAAAACCACTGACTTGAGCAATTTTCTTATATCCCTCAGTCATACAGCTATACTGCGAACGGTTCGATGATGACTGTTGGTTATCAGGCAGGCCGGTTACGTGACATGATGGAGAATCCGTTTCATTACCCATAGGTCTAAGTCCTCGCTTCCCATATCACTATACCAACTTTGCCGCACAAGCTTCGTAAGTCTCCACTGAACAAGGTCTATACATGTTTCGGTATGGCAACTTACTATGTAATGACGACCTTGAAAATCGAGTAAAAGTGGGCTTAACTTGAAGACCAAAACTTATTCTGTGAGAGATTCTGTATTTACAGCATAGCACAGGTATGCACCTCTCATGGGTGATGACGATCTTGGCATCACCTATTCACTGAACTCATGATACGTTTGTTTGGCAGCAAAAGTTGGCACCTATCGGATATATTCACAATTATAATACCGGCGGAACGGAAAACAGAGATAAACACGTTTCAGTAGAACAGAGATTATAACGAGTTTAGAATAAATTGGTATAAGATAGTGATCAATGAATCGTCATGAGTATCTATTATTTAATAGTGTCGCTGTTAAGAGTTGCTTGTCTTGCCCTAGCACATCCTGGTGAATAGAATGCCAGAAAACCAAAATTCATGGTAAGCAGGTGTAAATCTCTTGGGATGGAGGCACCTACCGGGCAGCCTTTATCAAATTACTTCTGATGTCATTTCTTTCAGCGGCACCTTTGCCAACTGTTCTTTCCCACTGCACTCTAGTGAACATCATGTTCCATTGTCGTCCATCATATTTCTGGAAAGGCGTACTGTTTCTTATGAAAAAATGTGAATCGCTAGACATTCCACGGCTTTATTGTCAAAATGTTCTGTACGACTTTAATCATAAAGCTATCGTTCTCTGTGACGAGTAGTTATGTAAATAAAGTAGCGGTCTAGAAGAATACCACAATGTATTTTACCTAAATTAGCGGCATTAAATACTTCAAAGTGTATTCACACGTTTGATGTTTCACCTACCCGTTTTGAAGTAAATTCCATCGATTTGAAAACCATAAAACTTTAGCCATCGCATGTAAACTGCTATGTGAGATGGAAAGGACATCACCTGTTTATCAGAGTAAATTCGTAATCAACACAACAAGGAACGTTATTGACAGTAGGGAATGTTATCAAACAACTGTAAATAGTCCAGTTAGACGGATCTTTGAGCCGATTCAATACAATTCGTCGTGAGTCTGGAGGTGTTTTTGTTAAACCAACAGTATCTGAACAAAGGCATATTCATCGCGTTTCAATATTCTCATATATTTTATCAAGAATGATGGAAAGATGAGAAGCAAATATACCCACGTTATTAGTTCTACCGACGTCATATATAAGATCTTACTGAACATATCTGTCATGATCGGTTGGTCTCATTAGTTGTGCTCGCCTACACTGTATACCCCTATTTTTTGTTACCAATGAGAGATCTCAATTACAGGACATTAGGAGGACAGATTGAATCTTTGTGTTTATCCCAAGGCCACTTGCACGTTACCTGCAGTATGCTAGCTATGCATTCGTTTCTTACGAGACAATTTATATAGGCCATCAAATATCGCAGTGCTTGACAACTCTATTGTTTGCTGGTGATTGACATACACGAAATATATTTGTTTGAAGAAAGAACAACTCGTTTGTGAATAACAGAATACAAAAATTTACAATCAAAATATGTCCATTGTGGTGGTTGAGTGGATTTGAACTGCTGTAAAACGAGTATGTTCCGTACACAAACCAATACTTCTCCAATCTACCCGAGAATTTGTTCTACAAACACTAGGCACGACATATGTAGCCCTTCTGTCTTACATACCGTGTGACTGTTCAGCTGTAATTACAGTGACTGTTACAACACTGAACGAACGGTACATCCCCCAGTGTAATTGGTTGATTTGATGTAGCCTACGGAGCGCTAATCGAATAAGCCACTGCATATGGAGCCCAGGATCACCAAGTGCGTTACAGACTACAGAAACAGTCTTGTTCGCTGTGTTGGTGTGTGGCTACCATTAACACAATAGCAATCAAAGACAGTCAGTACTGTGTGTTGAGAAGCACAAAGGTTAACTGCAACCATCCAACTTAGTTTTGACTTTTTGATTCCAAAATGCCTTTGTCAAATCGTCATCCTCATGTGCTTTTGTAACGCAACTAGCTATCTGATATGCGAAACCACGGATGATTTGGTACTTGACATCAGGCCGTTATGACAAACTGAATCCGTGAAACGCTGTACTTCTGAAGAAAGACCACCTAATAGTTTCATTTGACTGTCTGAACAAAGCTTCCATGTTTGAGAGATATTGCGCGCTCTACTGATCAGACCACTGTCACAAAGATAACACCGGTTGTCTGGAACCGTTTTGGAACCTAATGGGTAAAGTTGACTCGCTACAACTGTATGCTGGGCCAAGCAAATTTTTCTGGTATAGTCATGAGTTAAACAATGACGACTACTGAAATTATTCATGTTTCCAAAATTTGGCACATTTGTTTAACACGGACTGTCTGCAAACTTCTCTGAGTAACGAATACCAATGTGCAGAGTTCAACTATTAGAAGACTAATTGTCCTCCATTATATCGAATACAATGTGCAATCGACCCACAATGTTTAGTGGTGTCAGACAATATCATGTCCCTGTTTACTAGTTATCAGTGCGTTTCACACTATCGAAGCTCAGTGTTCATGTGATAACCGGTGTGTCGAGGGCTCTTCAAAAATGACCATAATAAGGTTGTGAACAGGTTCGTGTGGCTAAGAAAACGTTGAATAAGACTGTCTTTGGTGAACCAAATGTTTTATGATAGGAGATGTATTCTTCGGAAAACCAACCAGCAGATGGGTAAAATGACCACAAGAGTACGGTTACTAAACAGCTCCTAAGTATACTCTTCGAAGCCACATAATATAATATTGTACTAATCATATTGTCATCTTGAACGCTTTTTCTCGTGTGACCGCACCTGCCAACACTTAATGTAAATTTCATTCATATGTGAACGCAAACAATATGTTCCTGATTGAAAACAGAAAGTAATCACACTGAACAATTCACCAGACCAAATGGATAAAAATCCACCGAATGACCACATAACCACAAAGTGTTTGGTGTGTTGTTCTATTTCCAATATTTCATGCTGAATCTTCACATGAAACGTTCACAATTGAAAACTGTTATCTTCTGCTGTCCCACTGATTGTTTCACACCACTGTTAACCATGAAGATTCTGATAGCTTGAAACGTTTTTTGATAAACACACACATTTGTTTTATTATCTGGCAGTCTTCTGGGTCTCTTGTGTGTCAGTTTATTGTTTACGCATTTGTTTAGTTTATACTACGGGTGCACTGAAGTCAATCACTCTATCGTTACTGTAAAGTTTCTGACCGAATCTATGAACTTACTGCACTAATCACATAATCCATATGTGATATACAACCATGAAACAGGTGTGGCGATCACAAACTCAAAGGCACATAGAAGTGCTAGAACTCCGTGTGGGGATAATTTTTAAACCTGAAATCAGATTTCATTCACTTCGAACCACTGTGAGACTGATATGATACTAAGGTCTGATTAACACAATTACTAACCCATAGCTTGTACAATTGACACAGTTAGGTACAATGGAACTGGAAATACATTTTCAGCCAGCTTTGTTTTTGAACAAATATTTCGACGCACAACAAAACGAAAATATGCACTCATAATACAACAGGAAATGAAAATTCTGTAATACTTTGGGTATCTACAGTTAATGCCTACCATAGAATTCTGCGTCAGTGAGAACTCAACCTTTTTATATGGAAATAGGCCCATACCTGCCCGATAATTTAGTCATCTCTGTTTGTGTATTCGCAACCGTTTAGTTGTTAATTATTGATCTCATGATGACATTTCTGGGGCGAGAGTACGATTTGCGGTTCTCCACTGCCTCAACTCATTTCCTAACGTAGATTTCGAATGCCGACCTGAAATTTTAAGGTATGGCACCAAGTTACAAGAGCAAAGCGTTGATTAAACTACTGAATTCACTTAACCTACCATGCAGTATAGCTGTGTGTCACTGAAATTCAAATTCCTTTTATACCTGTGAACTATGGTTGTATTGTTCACATTAAATTTTGTGTTGTGCGTGATATAGCGTAAGCCTGCTAAGTACACTCAGTGGGATGCACAGTTAGTTGTGAGATATGCTTGAAAGCCAATGCCTACAGTTGACCAACTGAATTACGAAGTCCTACCTGTGTGCAATTACCACTCACATTACTGAAGCAAGGCACACGGTTTCATCGAACGGAGTTTTTCATCCAATTAACCGTTTAGTTCCCATTGACTTGATGTTGTTTACCATTTTAGTTCCGTCAACGCGTAAGCAGCTGCAACATATCAAGAAAACTCAGTTTTCATGTGGAACCTGCCTGATCTCTAAATTCGCCGTAGCTTCCGTTTCAAAACTTGACAGCTATGGAGGACTCCAAACAATTCTAACCCTCAGAATGTTTAACGTAACTGAATAAGCGATCGCTTCCAACTTCAATAGTTAACTAGTCATTATGGGATGTGCGTCCTGGCCAACAGTTAACCACCAAAAGAGATATTCAAGTGGTACTTCAACAGTCGGGGGCAAAATTCCAGACTGTTTCTAAATAAAGTACCCGACTACCCCCCTTAACACTTTCCACTTCTCCAGAGAGTACAGTTTGCATTCTGCTTAGTCGTTATCACCAAGTTACGAACGTCATTCAAAAAGTCTAATAATTCGCGATTCTAACTTGACACTTTAATCTTTGAGTAGACCAAGGGCGTCAACGAACAGAACATTGATCAAAGGCGAACACCACAAGATTTTGCCTCATTTTAGGTTATGAAGCAGTGGTCAGTACAGTTGCCGCACTAGAAAGTGCGGTGGAGGTCGCATTCCAATCCTGATGAGGATGTGCGTCACTGCCACATCAAACAGGAGTGGAATTTGATTAGTGTTACTCTTCCAAAATGTCTAACTACAAAAGTCTATCTGAATGCAGATGCTGCAATCAATCACGAATGGAATTCAGTTTAAGTCGCCGGAATCTTTTAAGTATTCTTTCTTCCAGGAAATTTTTGTCTTCT
>QNGE01003877.1:57922-73303 GCA_008508345.1 Paragonimus westermani | reverse complement strand
TGCAAGCCAGGCTGTCTGTATACAGGTGCACTGGCACGTCGGCAAGCCAAAAGTCGCATGACAACTTACAAATAACAAACATCGCGTTTATTCAATAGCCATTAGTTTCAAAAAGAGGTTTACTGTCACGCACACCATCATCAGCCATGAGCCTGGCCAGAAGGAACTGTGGCTCGGGCCGTTGCTCACCGCAACAGTGACGTGGGACATCCTAGAAGAAGCGTTTTTGAAAGTTATAGCATAATACTGATAACGGTTAATGATAATAATGATAATGGACTGGGCAGATGAACCAGAAATGATGTGGGTGCCAGTACGTCATTGACTGTGGCACATCGCCATCTCGGATAGCGTCTCTAACCAACGGTTTGTGTAATCACGAGGACCTTAGTCACACAGACGACACCGATGTTTACCAGTTGTCTTTGCTTTAGACAACGCTTGTTACCGGAGGGCGCGAAAACAACAGAAGAATTGGGGCGTAGAATAGAGGGACAAAGTCATGGTGGCTGAATAGTGTTACTGTCGAGAGAAGGGTAACTTTTGATACATCCCGGTCGTTAATGCCACGGAAGCGGGTTGACTTGGGAGACCCCACCCAGAGCATGTGATTCAAAAGTCTGACATGCGAGACATGATACAGGGTTTTTTTAAGGGGACCCTACCCGAGTCCAATGATTTAAGAATGTTGCCTTACTGCTGAGACAACTGGGAGTACTTGACTGCGCTTGATTTTGACGGGATGGCGGTACGCAACATTACGCACTTTGTGCCAGACTGGGGTGAAGCATTCGGGGTACAGCGGCTTGGTCGAGGTCGGGCATGAAAGAAAGTTCAGCAGTTTGGTGCATCCTTTGACAGTACACTACCCTGTGCTGGTATCAGGCTCGAGAAGGGTGTTTTATGAAAGCAAAACTAGGGATACGTTGCATGATTTCTCTTGTGAATGCCCAGCTTGTGTACTTGTATTTTCGTTTTTGTTACGCTAATGTTCACCTGCCGGCTGAACGATATATCCCTAGCGGCAACTGGCAGATTCGTATAGTTACCCGTTGTGATCAGCTCTGATTGAAGCACGGAATATGAGCAATATTTCCGTCGAGTAGTCTCACTAAGATAACGTTTCGCCGTAGTGATATGTTACTCGGGAGGTGACGCGTCACTTTTTTAGCCTTGGCAAGTTTACAGCACAAAGATACGGTCACTACTTCTCGGCAGTGGTATCGAGAAACATCACCATGCTTAGCAAGGTTCGTCTGTAAAGTGAAAAATTTAACTTCATTATCGCTAGCTGGTTTTTCTGGAAAGAATCGAAAGTGGAGTTTTCTGTTTAAGAACTTTTGTGCGATGCTCTGGAATCAGGTGGCGGCAGGATAACGAAGAACGATACTGCCGAATGATGAGGCTGAAAATTGAGACTCTTCAGGTCTTGTTTACACGGGCCTTTCAGCGTCGCGGTGGAAGCCATTATTGCTTTGGTCTGTCAACTACCAGCTGCTGTCCGTCGTAGGTCGTATCGTTCAATAAGCTAAGACGATGAGGCCGAGCGACTTGAATCGAAATGTGCCTACACCTCGGTGCATTCGAGCATGTCTGTTTACAGTTGTGTTAGGTCGTTTGCAAATTTGGCTCTGCTGGAGCGTCTGGTTTTTGGATAAGCCTTTCAATTAGACTTCCTGTAGAATGATGTGGACACCGGATGCTAAATACATTTGTATCTTTTGCTTGGTCTTGTTACAGATCGGTACATGTCCATGCACGTGTCTGTTTCATACTAGCGCAGTTTCTTTGCGTTCGTGATATTTTTGCACAAGAGGTGACATTAACTCCAAATTAACTACGTTTCAAATATTGTCTGTCGAAGACGCGACCACTTACATTTGGAGTGTGGTGGAAGCGTATGGAGTACTTCCTAGATTTTTAACTGTGGCTATTTTCAACAGGAAGGGTTCAGTTTGGAACGCGCGCATTTTCCCAGCTTGGTTTTAGTTAAAAGTACGTTTCTTGAATGGCCGTTGTGATAGTTTGTGCACATGACTGCTTAGTCGATGTTAGGTTTGAATGCGAGTCACTCAGAAATTGCACTGGCTGAGTCCAACCCAGATGGCTTGTTGCAGTTTTACAGCCACGTCACCTGTTTGTTCTGGCGGTCTTGGTTTAACTGTACTCACACCATGTCGTTCAATCTCGGTTCTGATTGTTTCCAACAATTAGTGTGATTGGCTTCACAAAATCAGACATATGCAGTATGTCTAGGTCACGTTGTGCTCATATCTTTGTGATCGAGATGTTTTTTTTTTCCACGTCCCTTTCGTTAAACGTCTGGCGCACTGTATTTAACGCACCCGTTTACGTTTGTCCCTCTTTGTTTCTGCAAATTGTAGCGGGTCACTTCGCGTCACCCTCAAAAGTGGACAGCTTATTACAACAAACTACACACCTATTGTGTATCCTTCTGTCAGCATCTCTTGGGTACATCGTCGTACGCCTTGAACCACATTGTAACTCTTCCATTGTTTCGTTACATCACCTGTTAGATGCGAAATAATAAGCACCCAGCAATTGGGGAGATGCCGCGTGAAATACTAGACAGGTATGTGGTGCATTTTTGGTTGATTTCATCATAAAAGAGTTTCCTTCCAGGATATCAATCGTTCAGTTCATGATGAGCTCGCCAACATGAATTTACAGCCTACAAACCCTTCCGAAACTGTCGTTCACAGTCCTCCATGTGCGTGCTGGGAGCGCGCCTTTCAACTTAGTGATATCATGAAGCTTGTCCAGACAGTTTTAGACGATTTTCGGGTGAGATTTTTTTTAAAGAGTTGCATTTAATTGATTTTTTTCATTGATGTGATTTTTGCTATAATTACACCTAGTTTCTATCACGGCGATGAGTTCGGGAGTGTTACAACTCCTAATTGAAGACAGCTTTTAGGTCTAAAAATAGTGCAGCTGTTGGTTATGTGCAGGAGTGTTGTAATTCCATTTCCAGTCGTAGGGCTAAAATACGATCAGCATACCTACAGCCAGATCGGAATCCTGACTGTTCGTCACTAATCTGGCTTCACTTGGGTTCGGTGAACCGGAACAATATTAAATCGGTGGGTAACTTGGAAGAGAGAGTCGATGTTTCTATGATTACCACTTAAATTTCGGATCCTATTTTTAAAGCGAGAGTGTCTGTTAATAGACACTGATCTACAAGTATCCTCTCATTTTCTGAATGTCCAAAGGGATGCTGTCAGTTATGTTGGGGACTTCTAGTCACCACCTTCGAGAAGAAGGGATGAAAGGCATCCATTTGGACTATATTATACTTTAACTTGCTAAACTTAAGACGCTTCTCTTGATGGAGGTCTGTCTGGAGTGCAGAAACTTACCACTCGGAACACATCGTCTGCACACAAAATAAGTCCAGTTGAGCTAAAAAATCCACTGTCCACTTGGCGGCTTTGTACGATGGGTTGTTGATAGATAACTGTTGCTTTCACATTGTCGTGTTGACCCGGTCGGTAATCCGTGCAACCACGAAAAATAATACCCATCCACAATCCTCATGTAACCCAATATGTTTAACTATTGTACTCGAGATATGAAGATTGTGGGGGCACTCTGTCATACTTGTCGGCGCACTGTCTTCGAATGCCACACACTCACATCCCAAGCGCTTCTAGTTGGAGGAGCTTCATCAAATTAAATGTTAAAATCGCCTGATAATACGTGATTTCTGAGTATTTGATTTTGTTCTTGGAAGCCGAGAAGGGTATCTGAATCCAAACTGCTACCCGCTGGAGCGTAAGCCGGTATACTAAACACATCGGTCTTCTGATTTCCGTCAGCAGGCTTTAACAGGTGTACTGAGTTCAGGAGCAAATAAGTGACTGTTTGCTGCGACCCTGTCGAGCAGTCCTCACGGTGCTTCGAAATTTAAGGCGGGAAATTCAGAGTGAGAATCGCTTGCTTCGAGAGTCATCCAGAGTTGGATTCAAATGGATAACCGTCTGAGACAAATCAAACTCCAGACTCGAGAAATTAATCATCAGCGCTGTTTATTGATCCTCCTATTAGTGAAATTACCATCGTTTACGGGATTTTTCGACCTTAGAAAATAATCGTTGGACAGAAAACCACCTTAAGATACAAGAAAGACGGAAACTTTGAGGATCAATTCGTGGTGGTCAGTTTGTGTCATTACTGAGTGAACTGTGATTTCCTTAACTTTCCGGTCGTTTGTGCGACAGAAGTTGTGAACTTGTGGATCTCATCTTTGAGTCTCTGACTCAAGAACAGGGGCCACCAGTCATGTGTTGGTACGTGCTCTACCCAGCATATCAGCAATACCAAACTTTACTCAGCGAAGCAGGTTTGACATGTACTAGTTCCGTTGGTGGGATGACTCAATACAGTCTGCCATTGTCTAGCTGATTTGTGGTCATTCATTCATCCCTAACATTAGTTTACCTGACCAAACAGTACTACGACTCAATCCCTCGTTCACCTCAACAGTGACGTGGAATTTCGTGAAAGAAAAATCACCGAAAGGACGAAGGGAATAGACCAAATAAGGCTGAATAAAAACTTGATACAGAAACACCAATGAGTGCAGCGCACAGCCGTTTGGCTTTTAAACAGTGATTAAAACGATCCAGGGATATCTAACCGATCAAGTATCATTCACCTACTATCCTCGCTCGGGTGGTCAAGGTCTTCTTAGATGGTGATCACATCGTTGCTTGGGCATTTGCTACTTTGCCTACTTACTAGTGGCCACGTATCCCGAATGTTCCGAACTACTACGTTGCTCATGTGGTCGTTCTGTTTAACGTGGACTAATTGACAGGAACAGCGGTTTTCAAACGTACTAATTTTTTTGGTATTTTCGTCGTGAACAGGCCGTTTTCGTACTACAGCAAAACAGAAGACACAGGCACTAGTACATCCTTCAGTTCAGCGACAATCAGACGTTATTTAGGGGTGGGTTGGCAACGACAACCTGTGCCTTTGCTATTTTCACTGTTATCTCATCAGCAATATTACAAGCTGACGTCGTACTGTAGCGAGAAGGCGTCCAATAAAGCACAATCTTTATTGTCCAAACCGCTAGTCACATGCAACGCGCGCTCTCTCGTTTATAAGTCGCAATTCCAACCCGCAGCACCCCCCGGTTTCCGTTCACGCATCGTGTGCACTTCTAACCGGTTTACGTGCGTGAACGGAAACCGGGGGGTGCTGCGGGTTGGAATTGCGACTTATAAACGAGAGAGCGCGCGTTGCATGTGGCTAGCGGTTTGGACAATAAAGATTGTGCTTTATTGGACGCCTTCTCGCTACAGTACTGCCTTCCAAGTATGTGGAAATGTCCACAGTCCCAATCGGATTGCCTGCAGCAAGGAACGCTAGAGCTGGAATGACCCATTCACTTTGCAGGTGCAGAGCGCATTTTGTGTGAGACATCCCGGTCATTCACCTTGCTTAATAGGATCCTCATGCTTCCGGTACCACGGTATATCTAACAACATTAAGCATCTTGTAGTATAACGGCCTGCACTGTGAATGCAAACTGCATGTTATCCTTTCATATACCAATTTTGTACAGGTGTTTTGTATCCGGAATTGCTTTCTGGTTGCCGGAGTAAATCTAGACATGCAACCACTGTGCGTTTTTTTCTTCCTATTTGTTTGATTACAGAGTGGTAACTCTTGTTCAACCGACCAGCCTTCACTAACCTCGAAAGAACATTCAGTAATCGGAGAGTTAAAGGCTCAACTGACATGCATTCAATCACTATACTTTCTATGGACTCTCTGCAATCAAATACCATCTCTTACTCCAGAAGAAAACATAATTCTACATGCATCTACATGTGAGTGCTTTTCATTAAATGCTCATTCCGCTTGTTTAGAAGTTTTTATTTTCTCCAAAGTCACTATTCTCCTGACCATAGTTGGAGTGGACGAATTCTCAGAGGACGTGTTCGAAGATCACACTAATTACAATGCAAGCTTGATAGGGTGGTCAAGATTGGAGTATGTGAGTACCATTGCTGTTCTCAGCCCATCTGCAGGAGGCGCGAAGCCATGTTGTAGGACCGGACTGGTTTGTACAGATTGCACAGCGGACTTTCGAGGTGATGTTGCAAGACCACCCGTGCCTTTCGTCCTACCGGTGTAATTTTTGGAAAACCTCAAATAGCGTCGTCATCTGGACAAGCAGTATAAATGCAGTGTGTGGTGATTGGTTTGTTTAGTCCCTTTGTCACCAAAGCATTCCCCACTCCCGACCTTATTCATTGAGACCAGTTGAGTCTCTGGGAAATCAGATGGTGAAGAAACGGCTCAGTCACGAATGATTAATATGCTTGTCACTCCGTTAAGTAAAGTCGGTAGGTGCAGCTTGTTAGGCTAACAAGCTCGTGTCCACACAGTCATAGCTAAGGACAGGTCTTACAAAGCGACTTCGCATTTAGCGGTCTGAATGCGTGCAAACAATTCACGTTTCCCAATCATTTTTTCCCGGTACAACAGCGGGAAGATGTCAGCTTGGTGTTCCCTAACTACTTAGTGTCGTAGAGCGTCTCCAGTCGTCATTTATTTTTGAAGTGACAGTATCTCATTATTAATGTGTGGTCAGGCTAATAAGCGCTGGACACATCCGCTTATGTAATTTTGGCCTACATGAACCAGACATTTATTGGCTAAGTGTCTTTTAACAGCTCTATTTGTCCGCGACTTCGTGACCAATTTACATGTAGGTAACATAAACACGTTATTCTGTCATGTTCACTGATGTGCTGCTACCTAAGCAACGCCGTTATTGTCCTAGTAATCGGTTCAGTTTTACAACTGTTTTACTTCCGTTTGTTCGTGCGATCTTCTGTTCAATTTTCAGCTCAAGAGAGCCTGAATGTGTCTAGCAATGATTTTTCCGTAAAGTCGATAAACCTGCCTGCGAATCCGTCGGACCCACCAGAGCTTTCAGATCGACCTTTGTTCAAACGGCTAAGAAAAAGTAAGTCTTTAAATGGACCAAAAGTCCGGTCCTTTATATTCACCGAGGCCACTTGTCTCAATACACATGCTAGTGTTTACCACCGGATTAGTTTTATGTTACACGTTGAAGTGGCCACTGGGACACGTTAGAAGGTTTGGCAGCCAATTCATTTGCTGAGAAGTTGCTGCCAGTTACTCGATCGCGCATCACCGCGAATACAGTTAAGCGTGATGTAACTGCTTCCGTACCTTTGTTATACACTAACTGTACTGTACAGTTTTTATTTCAATATCCTCCCCCTCATTTATACCATAATGGTTTACGATATCAGGTTCTGAAGTGTGAAGTTTGTTCTGAAGCGTTGTAGCCAGGAGAGGAGATTTTTCGTGTAACCCATTAATAGACTACTGCTACCGAATTTTTAAATAAGGGCTTCTAGAGGACTTTAACTGGCTGAGGATGCGGCCATGTTATAAAAGTGGTGACCGATTTTAAGTGATATAGTCGAAAAACTGTTAAGTTCATCTCAGTAACTGTTCGCTAACTCATGTCAAAGCTTACTGTGACGGTAAACTTGATGTTATTTTAAGTCGGAAATGGAATTGTTTGTTGCACTTTGTATGCTTCATCGTCTTTTGATGGTTGTTTGTGATGTTTGTATGTTCGTCTCAAACTTCACTCCAGATGGAGATAAGGATGATTGTCGAGGTTGGTTCAGTCCGCAAGAAATTCACAAATAGTGCTGTGAACATGCATGCAAAGTGATTGCATGTTTTGACGATCAAAGAACGAATAACTATTAGTTTTGAGCTACCGAAACTCAGGTTAACGGTCGCAGTAACTTGAGTTTAAACTCGCACACTGGACGGTCGAATGCATTGAAGCTTTTATATCAATCGTTCTAACCTAAATTGGTTGTCGAAGTCTCTCTAAGAGGGTCTGAATACTGCGAGCACAGTTTCTTTTGGTTTCAGCTTATCGTGTCTTCAATCAAGGTTGTAATATGTGAGAAACTGATTTTGCTTAAAACCCGGCCGGGTTTGTCTTTTTTAAAGGCCGTTAGCTGCTTTCATTTCTAGAAACAATATATTCCATCATGGACATGCGTGGGCGGGCATTTTTAAAAAGCTGATACCTTTCAAAGCTAACTATGGTCACTTTGGTACAAAAAAAGGATGTTATTGATAAACAGATTGAGAATAACAGCGTTATGAGCAAGTTGTAATACTCTACGCTTCAACACGACGCCCAAACTGTTTGACTTCATTCGTACTAAATTTGGCGTGGATATCTTACAAAAAAGGATGCTTTCCTTTGTTCACGTTGTTTTCACAAAAGGTAGAAATAATTCCACTATTGCAACTGAACTTTCGAAATCGGATGTGCCTCAGAGAAGTTCACGAAGACAGTTGGCTACAAAAGCCCTATTCACACAATTCATTGGACCAACAAGTACACCACCACCGTCGCCAGCTCAGAGTGAGTGGTTGTATTTACGGATGTTCTGATGTATTTTATTTCTGAATCGGGATTTATTGTTTACATCCATAGTTTAGAGCATGCACTGTTGATCAGTGTTCATGCTCACCATCTAGCCTTCACATTTTGTCATCTTTCATCGACAATGTTCAAAAAGGTAACTTGCTGACTTTTTGTCTCTGTTCGGTCAGCAATTGTCCGTATTCTTCGGTCCCCCTCGAACGTGCAGATCAAGTCATAGGTGTTAGATTTTTGTGTGTTTGGGGCGGATGCTAGTCGTTTCAAACAGTGTGATCGTTGTAGACGACGTCCCATCATTACTCATAGCTTTATGGTCTTTTTTGGTCAACACTTACCGCACGTCTGATGATGAAGCAGATGTTAGTAATAATATCTATAGGACTCCAGACAACGTTCATCAAAGGTCACCTGCATGATATGGATGGTGTGGGAACGTCAAAGAGTTTTCCGGAACATCACAGTTTACTCGGCTGAGTATTTTGTATTTGGCTTTGTTGTAAACTCGTCTTTCGAGTCGTTGGGATATCCACACTTAGTGGAAGTTATGGACCTGAACTTTGTCATTCTGGGTTGTGGGGATGTGAACAATAGGTAGCCCCATACTGTAGTCCGCTAACTGTACGGTTGAGGAAGAAGACCTGTTTTCACGAGTGATCGAATGGGAGCGCATACGAGCTCCGAATTTCACCTGTGGTTCATAAGCAAGTTTTGACTGTCACGAGATCTGTCGTCTTTTAATATTCGTACACATCCATTATCCACACCGGCAAACGCAGGTAGGTTACATCTTCCTTTGATCTCTAACAATAGCTTTTGGTGATCATCCGCTTTGTGATGGACAACGTCGCACAAACCCTAGCTAATTAAATCTGTCTGCTTCCCCAAATTGCTTACTGTGGACACCTACACATTTAGCATCCCATTGTTCTGATTTTTCAATCTTTTACATTCATAGCACCTGTCAATTTCTCATACAGTTATATTGAATTTGATCGCTGTAACTATATCTGTGTTATCCCGGTCACGCGTAAGAATCGCAATCCTCTCATACGCACAACGTCTGTGCTCATCAGACCAACACACATTGTCAGAGCCATAGATTACAGCTAACCTTATGAATTGCCCGTAAACATAGCTTCATACCTGGAGAATATAGAAATAATCGTCAAATGGGCCAGGGTCACATCCTCTTGAGCTACAATGTATGTGTGTTAACGACTCAATCACTTCAATGCAAATTGTGTGCTACACTTTTGGGAATAGTCTTTTTACGCATCTGTGAATGAGCTGATCTGAAAATATACCCGACAAACACCTTTCATTGTATGACCTTGTTCCTCGTGCATATCAACAGTCATCGGAGAAGTAGAAAATACATTCCTTACGCTCACAAACAAATGGTCGAATGTGACCAAATGGGGATGCTGTTCGAATCAGTGCTGACCATAACGTTGGTGAAGCATATTTTAGACAAACCATTTTTCCAGAGAGGAGAGAGAAGTGAAGAAATTCAGTTCATTATGAATATATGAATTGAACACCACTTACAGTTGATCACAGCTGTCACATTCCTACAAGCTTTCCAGTTGGCTACTTTCGAAAAGAAGCACTACACTCGGTTTTCGCTTTTGTTAGAGCTCGCCAGTTACGCATATCCTCATCACCGACGGGACTAGAACTCCGGTCACGCTTTCACGAGACAACTATGTTGACCACTGCGCCATCGACCTCACATTAGGTGATTGAGTCATCATACGTAAACCCTCAGTCACATTCGCTGTAACAAGAACGAAACTCGAACCTAGTGCTTCTTTTCGAAAGAAGCCGACTGGAACGTCTATGGGAATACGACAGCTGTGATCAATTATAGGTGATATTCAATTTATATAGAAAGCAAAATCCCTTACTACTCATCACTTATTATGATTAGTCAGTGGTAGTATAGATGCAAGTGCACCGTTAACTGCAGCACGTTACCATCTCATCAGTGATTTGAGTAGTCACAAAGTGCTCACTCCATCAGTTGACATCTAATTTATTCAGTGACGTAATCAGGGCTTAGCTGGTATGCGGAATATGCGGACCGGTCGCCGCGCCATTATTCAAATGGTCCACCCCATATTCATAGATTTTGCAATACACAATGGCGAATGCCTAAGTTGCGGACGCGACCATCCCATTCAATTGTTGGTGCTTGGCTGAGACAACGACGTTCAAGCACGGCTCATGTGCATCCATTGTCGTCATGTTTTCAAGTTTTAAAACTAAATGGACCGTACACAGGCGTCGTACACCCTTCCCTTCAGTGAACACCGTATATCTTTTCGAATCCACAGAATGCTGAATTGGCAGTTTGTCTTTAAAGACGTGAATCGATGGTACACTGGTTAAACATCACTTACAATTGTTCCAGGTTGTGAATTGGATGTGAATTCTATTAATCGACTTATTGATGAACGCCGATTATGGTAGCAATCTGTATACGCGTGAATCTGTTTTTTTTTGTTTTAACAGCGCATCCCCCTAGAGTGCTTATTCATCTGCACGATGCAGAAGAGCGTGGACAAACACGGCTCCCATGGTCCGTGGAAGAGTCTATTGCATTGTGGTATGGCGTGCATTATTATCCGGGTACCGCTAGCTGGAGTTCTATCTGGAGACAGTCGTTCCGACGCAGCGGCCGAACTCAAGTGAACTTGAAGGATCGTTGGCGTGTGATTCAGCGAAACGTTGTCGTGCGGAACGCAGTTTGTCATGCTTTTCTTTCGTGGAAATTGGAGCTACTCAATCGTCCAGAAAGGTCTGCAAGTGATACCAATCTCCCCATCCCAGTGATTGTACGTTCTATGGTGAAATGATTGTTAATCTCGTTTTTTATACCCATTCATTTCATACGTTTTCGTCGGCATTTGGTGCCGACTTGTAAAACAACTGGCGTTACTGCTTGCCCTACACAGAACCTCCCAATTCCGTATGAATTATTTCACCCTTCGCTACTTGTTGACGTTAACTGTGCGGTATTGCACTCTGGGTAAAGTTTTTTCTTGCTATCTATTTTGTACTTCCCTCAAGTTCGCACGCGTTGATAACCAAATTGTAGGTAGCAGTCGAACTTGGTTTCAAGCTGATTCATAGAGCCAGGCCAAAACGGGTCTGTGTTGTCTGTCAGCTCGCAACCACATATAGCCACCACCAAATACTGAGAGTTGTTCGTTGACGAAGGCAGAAGGACTGCACTTAAACACGGTGAATACACTTGCGGAGTTTTACTTAGTCGTCTCAGTGTTGTAAAGCTGCGACCCTAGTCTGAAAGGTTTATGCGCTCGTTCACACTACCTCAGAACAAGGTTCGCCTGCGTGCATCACTTTGTTGATAGCAATCATTTTACGAATAGGAAATTCGCACAGGTGTAGCGTTTGTGACTGTATTATCTTTTAAAAGAATGTGGGCTGGAAAACTATGTTAACCTCTGTATCCCTGCGGAACTTGAATGACTAACTAGTGGTCACGTCTGCTGAGTTGTTTGAACTATCTGCTTTTATGCGCACATCATGTGCCTTTTGAAATACTAGGGAAATTGAAATTACACCACAACCGCATGCAGCTCGCAAAATGCTGAACAACTGCTTACCGCGCTCAACAATCACTGTCGTCCGAGTCACTATGGGAAACTGTGGCTTTTAGTATCGATTGGCGATTACACCTGACTCAACGTTGCAATGGAGGAGCGGCGTACGTCAACATTTTTGTTCCATTTCGTCATAGACGAAACAATGGAGGATTGTCTCCGTCGCTCACAAGGTGCCGGCGTGGACCTCCTACCTGGTGAAAGACTGACTGATCTTGATTATGCTGACGACAAGGTGTTGCTGTTTGACACGTTTCAAGCAGCACAAACAATGGTAGACTCTATTTCGCACTCTGGTAACCACTTCTGCCAGACTGCTATGATTGCGCAGATTTTTATATTGGAAATGAGGATATGGAGGTTGCTGATCGGCTTGTTTACCTCTGAGGCTGCATCAACGGTGGTGGCAGAGGTGTAGGGAACGAAATGGAAGTGCTTATTTCTAAGTCTAGGCTGATGTTCGCTAATATAGGACACCTCTGGCAACGGAGAGGCATCTCTGTAAGACTTACGGTTTGCATATGCATGACGACAATGAGGGCTGCATCATTGTACGGCAACAAAACGTGGCCACTCAAGCTAGAATAGGTGAACCGGCGTTCGATTGCTCGTGTCTGGTGTCACCAGCAAGTTAGCAATGGGGAGGTTATGAAGTGGGTATTTGGTAGTGATTGTCAATCGAGTTCTTTTGTTCAGTGCTTAAATGTGCACAGACCTAGATGGTTAGGCTGCCACATCGAACACTTTGTCAGTGATGTGGCCTACCAGCGTGAGGTTTGAGGTGAATAAGTGATGACCTGGCGTAGAGGTATGAAATCGTTTACCAAGGGGTTGATCACTGTGACTCAAGTTCGTCTGTTGGGCTTGGGCTGGGGACCTCGCGACTCACAGAGTCGGTGGTTGAGGACGTTAGGTGAGACGCCGGCCAATCTGGTTCATTGATGTGAATGTTGTGGTTGTTTGGCCGGGTTGTCTGTGAAGCGAGTGCACTTGGTCACGCGGAGCAGTGGAAGCCGTAAGGGAGCTGCTGTCTTGTTGACGGCGTCTTGTTTTCGCTTTCAGCTCGGTTGTTTGTTTGTGTGTGCCTTGTCTAACTGTGTGCATAGTTGTTTAGTGGTTATATCTTTTTTCCTCCCTTCATTTTCTCCGCTATATTCAAACATTCAACATCAACGTGCCCACAGCTTGCAGACAAACAANACAACCGAGCTGCAAGTGAGAGTAAGGCGTCATCAGCGAGACAGCTTCCTTACGGCTTTCGCTGCCCCGCGTCATCAAATGCAATCACTTCACAGACAACTCGGCCAAACAACGACAACATTCACGCCACTGAGCTCGATTAGCCGCCATCTCACCTAAAGTCTCCAACCACCGACTCTGTGAGTCGCGAGGGCGCCAGCCCGGGAGACGAACTCGATCTACAGTGGCCAACCCCTTGGTGAACGACTTCATTTCCCCACGCCAGGTCATTATCTGTCCATCTCGCACCTCACACCAGTCGGTCACAGTGTCAGTGAACAGTGCTCGGTGTGGAAGACGACTAGCTGGCATTCTTAATACATGACCTAACCATCTAAGCTTGTGCAAACGTAGAGACTGGACAAAAGAACTCGTTTGGCAATCACTACTACCAAGCATCCGCTTCCCAACCTCTTGGTTACTTACACGCTCGTGCCACCCGATACGGTCGATTGAACACAGACATCGGTGATCAAATACTTGAAGACCGTTCACGTCTTCTACTCTGAGCGGCCAGGTTTCTGCACCGTAAAATAATATGGCCCTCACCGTTGTCTTATATGCACGACCTTTAAGCTTCAGAGAAATACCCCTCTGTCGCCAGACATGCCTCAAATTAGCGAATATCGCCCTAGCCTTAGAGATGCGCGCTTCTATTTCATTCCCTACACCTCCGCCGTGGCCGCTGATACAGCTTCCCAGGTATGCAAACCGGCCAACAACCTCCATTACTACATTATCTAACATCAAATCTACGTGGTCACAGCAATCCTGCGGAAGCACTTTGCATTTTGAGGCTGCAAAGCGCATTCCGAAGTATTTAGCAGAACGCGAAAGTACTCTCTACGGTGAAATTTCTTACATTGAAGCCACTTTTTAATTAGAAGGACTTGTTGCGTTGCCGCTCTTTTCTGCCTTTGGTGGGATTGCATCGGTTGAGACTTATTGAATGGCGTCTATATATAGTTAAGTGTTTGCGTAGCAGAATTTGTATGGTAAAGGAAATTAACGAGAACAGATTCGTGGAAATTATAAACTGTGAGCTTCTGTCCAGATGTTATTGAGGATATTATAGGTTATTTTGAAGACGCTATGCGTTAAGTACATCTACTTCTGGTGATCACCTTTAGTAGAACCATCGTTACTACCATCCATGACACGTCCAGGTATTCAAACCGTACCTCTCATTCCGGATCATTGTTTCAAGAGATAAAATTCTGTTTGATGTATTGGCCGAATGGTTGGTCTTTCTGCAGCTAACGCTCTCATTCATGGAAATCTTCCGGTGCTTTTTTCGCATTTTTATGAACCACGTCTGGTCGTTGAGTTACACGCATACTGTAAACGGATCTCTAAATCTCAAGCAAGATTGGACCCTGGTATTTCAACGGCAGCACTAATGGAATGCATAAAGTTACAGCAAGCAACCCTCAATCGTTCACGACACTAGTCTCGTTCAGCGAATTCACTAGGTTCAGAACGAAGTCAGCTGGGTCACAGGTTAACCGTCACGCAATGAGACCAGTTCAAAAAGGGCTATTCCTACCACAGACGATTAATAACAAGTTGCTTCAGTAAAACAAACATGACGTGGCTGGGGTGTAGAGACTGGTGAGTAGAATAAAGAATGCAAATGAGGGAAACTGATATTCTCTGTTCAGCGACCGAGAAATTTATAACCTTTGTGTGATTTCATTCATATTCTCCTGTTAGAAAGATGACTGCAATTTCACAAGTTAAAATTGCTGTCTCATGATGGATGGTATACTTGTGTATATTAAAATGAGTGACATAATCACTGAAGCTTGCAGTTGTATATGATTGTGAATAAGTAATAAGGCTAGTTATTTGTCGACCTATACTGCTACCTTGGTGAGGTGGTCGGGCTTGTGTATTGTTTTGATCCGGCGGGCTATGCTGACTAGGACTCCGGTCCTTCCAGCTGCAACCTTGTCAGACAGGCCAAAGGGGAGCAGTCAGACGAAAAGCAGTTACACTCATAGGATTGTATGTCGCACT
>QNGE01003877.1:32483-46793 GCA_008508345.1 Paragonimus westermani | reverse complement strand
GCGGAGTTAAAAGCTGCCATAACTCTGTCCATGTTAGCATTCTCGCTGATGACGCAAAAAATATCATCAACATATCGTTTGTAAAATGCAAATTGTTCGATGACTGCACCCAATTGGTTAGTCTCTAGTTTACTCATGAGAACGTCAGCTAGCAGAGGACCTAGAGGCGAGCTCATTGCCACTCCATCTCTCTGTCGGTAGATCGCATTGTTGAACAAAAACTGAACGTTACTTGTACAGAGCACCAACAGTTCTCTTAGTTCATCCTTTGGGATGCCCACGTGTTTGTTGTTACGCTCGATGTAATCGCATAAGTAGTCAGTTGTCTCTTTTAGAGGCACGTTCGTAAATAGCGAGGCAACATCGAGTGAGAACATTCTTTGGTTGTTTAGGTTCAGGTCACGTAAAAAACGCGTCGTCCTTAACCTATATTGACCGTTTTTCTGACTCACATTAGTCACTTTTTTATATTTATTGTGTTGTAGTTGGCCTGATGATCAAACACAGAAAACAAGTCTTGTTCGCTACTCTGTCGTTCTCATGACTTCAATGGGCATTTTCGACCGAGTCGTACGATAATTTAGACCATATGTGGACTGAAATCTGCCTAGCTATTTAAACTTGCAACCTGTGATCAGTAGTCGGCGTTGATGTCACAGAACTGATACAGTCAAACTCCTGTAGTAGTGTCAGTAACTAGCCGGTAACTCCATTTGTGAGTGGGCAACTTAGGGCCTATTAAAATACATTACGTCAGACCTCCGTAATAGCTCCATCTCGTTACACACGTCACTGTTATGACAAGTAAAGCAGTAACACATGCAAATCATTCTCGCTTAATGGCACCACTAATCAGACCGAATAACCCACTAAAAACATATCAGAGTCAAAAATGGGGTAGATAGGAGTTCACCGCAATAATTGTACTCACAAGCAGCATGAACGGGCTTTATTACCGGTGTTTAGCAATATTAGCTTACGTTCCAGCATGTACAAGTCACTTACGGGAGAAATGATCAGTGACGGAATATACAGCGCCTACTGATCCTGACTCATAGGTCCAACTGTGCACGTTTATTTTTTGGGATTAACAGTAGAATGGAATTCATGCAGTATATGCGGACGATCACAGTAACTCTAGGGCTAGGTGTTAAAGGGCAGGATCTGTTGTTGAAGATTCTGAGGAATAGCAACGGATTAAAATAAGGAGTGCAGTAAGACGACGTGTATAAGGACACCATCGGCTTTGATAACGAATAGCAAGGGGAAAACCACTGGCCTTGATCTATATTGACGTTATATGAATTGTACGATGTGATGCGTGACCGTACCTCTAGCCAGTATTATCCAATATGTACAATAGTTCTAAACGCCGAGGTTAGTCTGGTTGGAGCTACTAAGTGATTTCAGTTTAAGCAGTCAATGCTCCGCATTGATTGAGGAATAGTTGCGTAACCAAGAGTACGTATTACACACGTTGCTCTCGCGTTTATTAAAATTTTTATTTCGTACAGAAGACAGCGGATTTGCTGCTGATTTCCTCAGTGAGTATCATACACAAAATCAGTGTACTGGAATACGACTGTGCAGCGTAGTTAAAGAATTATGTTCGGCTGCTCTAACGGAATAATGTTCTGGATTACTATGGTGTAACAAAAATTCGTTTAGTAAAGCACTTTTATTGTCCAACTCGCATGTCTCCACACCACGCACGCGATTGCGCTTAGAAACTGGAATTCCGGTCCACAACACCGCGACAGTCTCTACTCAAACGTCATGTGCACTTCTGCCTGGTTCCGTGTGTGTGACTGACGCAGTCTGTCGTGGATCTTTGCTGGCCATTTCTTACCTACTGACCCAGTTTTGAGTGATATCTCGTGTTGGCCGCACTTCATCTGTTTTGGGCTTTAGCCATACCTCACCGTCGTGCCCACATACTCTACTGTGTTAGAACAATTGCACATCCGACTTGTTTATCCAACACAAGTGTTAAATCCTTTAACAGAAGGAAAATTTGATAGATTTTGCTGAGCTAACTAAAATCAACTAAGTTCTGAAATCGATGGTCCCGGTCAACTGTAAACGGTAGTATTGCACAAAGTAGACTGAATAAACGTGACTATATAAGTAAACCGACAAGCAAGTTTGGACATTGGAAGCCTGTTATGACACTGTCGTCCGAAGCGCCTGAAAGACTTGATCAACAAAGTTCATATGGAGGTATATCCGAAAGTATTGCGTTTCATTAGAACTGAATGGTGTTCACTCATTAGAGAGTCGTGCATTGTTTTGATCGCCTCACCTGACTATCCGGAAGCGCAGAAAGACAACGCTCTTATTTTAGATGCTAACCTCGATTTTGTCAAAGCCTACGATCTTGTCTCATGTGGCCCTCTTGTATACAAACTGGAAGCTAATGGAACACGGGGAGGAGTTCTTCGGTGGATCATGTGTTTCTCCGGCAAAAAAATTGCTCAGTTGAAACTGAATCTGCCCTTCTCCATTCCCGATCCTCACAGGAGTTCCCCAAGGGCCACCGCCTCGTCCTCTGATATTTCTGATGCACATCGATAGCCTTCTGGAATCTATAGCCAACAACGCTCTACCCAATGCTGAATGGTGGAATACCTGAAATGCTAACGATCGATCTTGACAGTACTGAGTGCTGATAGGATGATTGGAGTGTCCCTCTCATCGATAGCAAATGCGCACATATCTCTCAGAGGAGAGTTTGTCTGTGACACAGTGCAAAAAATAGAGTGGATATTTTGATAACAGAGTTGGATTAAGACCTAGATATTTGTAGTCTAGTTTTTTCGTTACTAAAGGATGGTCGCTATGAACGGATTTGGAGATCTTTCAGTGAGAAGCCCTCCTGCACACGGACAGACAAGCTTTTCAGAAATCTACGTGATAGATATACACAAGATCAGTATGCCAATCAAATAGTATATCAGATGAGACCCAACTGTGAAAAGTCAGGGCTTCGGCTGGATTTAAACCAGCTGTGTCTGCTTTAGCGTAGAACCTATGTGGCGATTGTTTACCTCATTGGCTGACAGCGTCCGACAAAATCTCGGCTAGAAGCTCTACAAGCTTCGACCTGGGGACTTCCTCAAACGGCAGTTATTTTCTTACAAGGTGACCGATCAACGAAACAACCTTCCCTCTTAAGACGTTAGTTGCCCTTTCAGGTACTGTTCTGAAGTGCTTTGGGGGTGTTGTTGGAATCCTAGCCATTTAAAACCATCTTAGATTCCTAAACTTAATTTTTTCTTGATACCTGTTGCAATCATCATGAGCCTTGTTATCAATGGTCGCCTTTTAGCTAAACAGAGACCCATCTGACACCGAAGAAGACAAACGGATTGCATTCGGGTAACTTGAACCTCTATCCTCGAACCCGTGTATAGATCGCTGAGATTGCTGATAGTTGCTTGATAACTGAAAGTATTTGTGGAAAGACTTCGATCTACGCTCGGGTTATCGGGTCAAAGGAACGTCACTTAAGTGGGGAAAGGTTAATTCAGATTGACAAGATGATCAAACAGAATAAGTTTTAAATACAGAAAGGCCGTGGCGGGGACACTCATAACGAGACTACACAGAGGTATTCCGTTCCAAAAAACGGTCTGTCATGAAAACCGGAAAGCATAACCTGTTTGTGCGCATTGTGTCTCAAAATGATGAACCACAGGTACAACTGTATGTTCAAAAAGTTGAGAGATAATGGGTTATTCTGTATCGAGGTGCTCAAACCACGTCAATGTCACCAAAGCTGAGGCAACGGTATATCCCTTATCGGGGAAAAATTAGTTGAAACAAACGTTGCTGCGCTTTTTATTCTATGAACCCTATCGGGATTGATTAGTAGAATCGTCGCCGTTCAGTAGGAATGCCCAGAAGGCCATGCACAAAAATAACATTTTTCGCCGTGAAATGAGGAAGCACATGTTACACTAGCTCAATTCAGTGCAACCACCAAAATGTTCCTTGTCGAGTAAATCTGCGGGCGCTGGTAATAATTAATGGATCAAAATAGCATGTCATGAACGAATATAGTGGTTTGCGGTTTTCGTCCACATTTTCAATGTGGAGTAAAATTACGTAAGATATACTCTGCAGAAACACTTCGACCGATCTCTTCGGTTACGATACACGGATTATGATCAGGAGGTATGTATTGATCCATATAAGCGTAAAGTAAGGATGTGTCGTCGGTTGCAATAGGAATAGCACACAGGACCAGTAACGTTCGAATTGGCCACCATGAGTTAAAAACAAACAAACCCAATGAAAATTTCAAACTGGCCAAGTACGGAACTAACGATGCAAACGATGTCGATCTTGTAATAAAGCACGCGGAAATAAACGGAAGATAATAGGTAGCCTAGAAGTAAGCTTAAGACAAGAGAAGGAAATGAACTTATGTAAACGGCGTAGCCAAAACGTTCAAAGAATAACAACCACTTAATGAATAGTGTGAAATCATAACTGTAAATGCTTAACACAGGGGTAATGATAGATTAACTAACATTTGTTTCTGTATACAGAGCGAGGGTCCACGATGTATCACAATGGCTTCAGCAGAAAGTAAACTGCGTTTATTGATTGGGCCATACACCACATGAAGTCTTTTTTATTTGCATTATATGCCCTGTTTCTTCCAAATGTCGTGTGAAAGAAGATTGTGCGGCGCCGGTTTTGCTGCTCGCCAGCCATTTGGCGATGTGGTCCGAGACACATGTCCGAATTAATAAATAATGTTGAATGTGGCGAGGGAGTTGTTTGGGTCTCTCCTCGGTGAGCAAAGCAGCCGTGTTCTCTGGATGATCAGTCTCAATTCTGCCGCGTTGTACGCAGCTCTGAGGGCACATTTTAGTCTACGTTGGATGACGGTGGTTATATATTCAACCTTGTATAGCAGCGTTATATACGAGGGTTTTCGGGACACTGCTTCTGATATTGACCGTTTCGACCATTCTATAGCGTATTTCGAGATAGAGCGCGCGGGGTATCCGTTGTGCGTCTCGAGTGAGCAAATTCTGCGCACCCTACTGAAGAGGGTTCGAACGAGACCACGTTTGAACGATATTGGTGCGAAACTTTTGAAATGAATATACTGCTCCGTCCAATTGAGCTTCTTATGCACTCTTCCCGTGACGGATGCATCATCGTTCACAGACATTTCCATATCTAAGAAGGAAAGTCTGTTGTTCCTACTTCACGCTTATTTAAATTGATTTATGCTAATTGACCATGGTCCACGTATCGTAAACGAAGAGATCGGTCAAGATGTCTCTGAAGTAATTTCACTTGCGTGTTCTAAATTCATTCGGGGACATAACTGCTTTTTAACATTCATAAAAAAGTGCCCAATGTCGCTGGCTTTCAAAGCAACTGTATAGTTAAGTTGGAAACGCCGAAAACTGTCGCAATGTTCACTGGTAGCTCCGCTAACTACACACGTGTTAACCTTCTCAAGAATACGCATCCGCCAGTCCTACTTTCCAAAAACGCCACATGTCGCAAACAGGAAATAAGATGGGGAGTAAGACGGTAACCGTGGTGATCGGACCTCTTTGTTAGTGCACTCCAGAAACATGAGGCAAACTGTTAGTTGTCTCGTCGTTCATGTTGTCCGTCGGTCAAACGTTCGAAGGGCGCGTGTGCGTTCTCAACGCGATACGACAATTGATTTGTTTGTCACTTATGTCAACCGCTTGTGATCTACGTGAATGAATCGATCAATAGTTGGCCAAAACACCCTCCGGTTAACATTTACCACCTTGTTTTGACTGGACATCCTACTGCCTGCTTATCCTAT
Organism: Paragonimus westermani; assembly: GCA_008508345.1. Classification (NCBI taxonomy): domain Eukaryota; kingdom Metazoa; phylum Platyhelminthes; class Trematoda; order Plagiorchiida; family Troglotrematidae; genus Paragonimus; species Paragonimus westermani. The sequence continues at coordinate 40,966 of QNGE01003877.1, read as the reverse complement.
CACGATAGCTACTGCCTAATCGTCTGAACCTATATCACTACTCCATCAATAGTCTACACTCCATACGGTTCGATTTCAACCCTGCTCCCTGGCCCTCGCATTCTGCCTGTGTACGCCGACCAAGTTCGATCAACAAGCTGAATCCTGCATATGAGAAAACTTGCTTAGTGACGGGTACGTTTTTCAAGAGATCTCATGCAATTCGATGACCGATGAGTTGCTGTATCTGTAAGTAGGTGCAACAGACCGGAAGTCAAAAACACCAAATATGAAATCCTTAACAAGAAATGAATTGCAAAAAATCCGTTACAACGGATCAATCCAACTTCGTTGTATGATACACCATGATTAGACAACCAGTTTCATCGTTATATCTTTCGTTATTCATCAAAATTCTCGTTCTGTATTGGGTTAACCAGATTAGATTACATTGTATGTGCTACTGGTGTTAATCAACGATAGACTCTGATTCTTGAAACACTGGGTTCTCTTCAATATGTTCATCAGCGCAGAAAGAAGACATGTTGCGATATGTCAACATTTCGTTTACTCTCATCAGTCGCAAACGTAAAACATTCAAGTTATATACGACAGACAATTAGGAATAGACAGGATATGGACACGCATACAATCACACCACGTATGTCATCGCCACCACAGCAACCCTATAGGTTGCTTCACCCACTTTTGTGCACACAGCGCCGGCTGGTGAGCTCTAATCAGCATGGCTTCGCTAAAGGCCAGTAGCTTCAGGCTCTGCTGACGTAACAATATTTTGATAGAGTTAAGTGGGACCACCTGGTGACCTGTTATCATGAGGTGTCTGGCAATCGATGATGCTGGGCTTCGAGTAACCGATTCACCAGTTTCCAGTTGTTGTGTCATGCGCTGTTTTAACCAGTTTGGGACGTGTTCGGCCACACGCTGAGATAGCCGTCGGTCTGTTCTGCCTATGTAAACGTCACCGCAACTGCAAGTGATAGACAATGTGAGAGATGGGACGGTCAAACAGACTGCGTTCGCGGTTGTGTAGATTGTGTGTGTGATTGTATGCGTGTCCATACCCTGTCTATCCCTAATTGTCGGTCATATATAACTTGAATGTTTTACGTTTGCGACTGATGAGAGTAAACGAAATGTAAACATACCGCAACATGTCTTCTTTCTGCGCTGATGAAGACTCTGATTCATTTAAGAGTGATGGTACTCAATGACTTCATGTTCTTATGCCATGAATAACGGCTTGGTGGAACCGGTCCGAAATCTTCTTATTACTTACGCGGGAGGTTCAAATTGACGTATGATTCCTGGAACCATTTAAATCCCCCAAATTCCGAATGTTAAATGAATGCAGATGGTGAGTTTGGACCACTTCATCCACGTTTCATAAATAATTAGCCTGTCAGAGGCTTAACTACAGGTACTGTATGAGCAATTTATGACCTGTTTAGAAACGTGCAGCAGACCAATCAGACTGCTGTCTCCGTCTATCTTCAATCCAGAATAGGATTGGATTACGCATTTGACTGAGAAGGAAAGGCGTAAACACGAGTGAATTGCACCAACGACACCCGGATAAGTCACGAACAGTGGCTACCCCGGAAACTACTGGATACGGGAAACGTACAACCACTCTGAAGGACCAGTAGACTCGAAATCGTTACTAACGCCAAAACATGGCACTACGGTCGAGGAAACCGTTATACAAGAGACAGCCGACGAACGTTTACGACCATGCGTATTTTTGTTCAGTGGTTATCCGTAATGCGCAGTGCATTGGTTTGCATTGTGAAAAATCCCAATTCAAAAAATGTAGAAGGAAATATATTTGAAGGACACGGACCAAGCAAAATGTAAAAATCACGACCTTAACAATCGAGGGAATGCTTGGGAGCAATTTCAAACAGATTTTCTCTCCAAGGGCGTCTAGTGTTGCAGAATTGTCTCATGTGTTTGATTCGACCAGTTTGAGGACATCTTCCGCCGTGGATCTCATCAAACGCATCACCGAGGCCGGATCACTGCTACTGGTGATCTCTGTCCCGGACACGATCATATTGGCACCCGCCTGCGTTACAGAGTTGAGCGTACGATAGTAAGTGAATACACCACAGGAGTTACAAGAGAACAACTCGACTGCTAAATATTATTCCCGCATTTAATCCACACAGCGGTGTACACCGATCATTCCAATGACGATCAGTTCCTATGTGATCGAAACGGACTACCAGCTTGAGACCGCGTAAAAATAAATCCTCTGAAAGTTGTGCACTGTCAAGCTGTTCAAAACGTGGATATAAAGGAGAGGTGTAATTCAAGCCTATGGATAACCTTGACCCATGAAACAAAATCTCCAACGATCTAAATATTAACGAGTGAATTCTGAATCATTGAAAAATGTTAAGAATCACTTACCACAACACATTCCCGGATAGTTTTGCTAGTTACACCACCATCCACTTCAATATCCAAGTCTTCATATCGCTCTCGAAGGTATTTCACCTGAAGTAGACATAACGCTATTTATTGGTTGCCAGATCAATTCACGTTGGTTACAAGCATGTACCCAGTGAAAAGGAGAAGAGGACTGACTATTCTATACAAACGCTGAGCATCAGCTCATAAGGTGGTATGTTCGCCAGTACTGTCCTTAGTAGAAACATGACTCAGGCTGTTGAGAAGTGTATAAAATGCTTGTCAATTTGGTGCTTGCTGGTTAAAAGGTTAACAAAATTGAAAATGAAGTTCGGTTTGTTTAAAGTTTAAATTCCAACAAAAGGGGCTACCTAACTGTAAAAAGGTCAGAATTCTAAACCAACTGCGGCCAATACAACTAGGATCACTGTTGTGTCGAACACCCTTGTTTCACTATGACGACTTGAGAAGATACCATTGACAATGAACACTCAAAGTAAGTGGATAAAAACCGTCCATCAATGTGAGGCGTGTGCGATTACTCACTCTACTTTACTTTATGTTCAATTGTGTTTTGTTTGAGTCATCACGTTTCGAGATGTGCTGCTTTATCAGGAACCATAAGCCACATGAAGCATTCAGAGTGTAAAGCTATAGTGATCCCTTCTTGAAAAGAACAAACATAGGACCAACAAAACCCAGTCTCTCGTAGACGGGATGTTTTCCAAGCAAGGACTAATCATCTCATTTACAAAGCAACACAAAATATCTTGTGAACACAGTATATCAAATTGGATTGGGTGCAAACATTTGCACGTGTTGAGCTGTTTTTAACATTAAGTTAATGTGAGTGAGCTGAGCATTCTTTTTAAATTTCCACATCATCAGACGAATCCTTCAGCTAATCACCACCTTTTATCTGCCCTGAATTGTCGGCTGGAATTTACCCATGTTAGCCTAACCCCCCCATCATATACTTGTTATAACTAAAGCACTTCGACTACGACAAAATACTGTGTTAGTGGTCTGCTGAAGCCGAAATGTGTAGCGATTTCCCGAAATGGTTTTGCATGCCTATTCACTCCCACAACCCTTATCGCATCTCGTAGAGACAATAAGCGATTCATATGGGAGTCCTCGCAGTTTGCGCAGTGCGGTCGCAAGTGTACTTGGACGAATATATGACCCCATCACACTAACCACCGTTGATCTAATTTGTGCTCGCCTATTCTGCGTTACTGCTGTTCCTAGAATAAATTTTCCATGGATTTACTGATCCATCTGGGTTGATGAGCAGAACTCGTCTTGGGTGTTTACGGTTTCTAACTCACATGCGAGTGTAAACTCCATCGTTGTACACACTAGTTGCTGATGCTGCTGGGAAGCTACTTAGAACAATCAATGACTTAACCCGAAAGGTGACGTCGGCATGCAAGCACACCGTGGGACTGGCGACCATTTATTTGATTCTCAAATGTTATGGTTTCCATAAAAATTAAAGTAACCACATTCGCGAAACAACTGTGGATGTATTAGGGACAATGTTTTCTTTTGCTTAAGGTGTTCTCTCCAGAGAGATTTTCATGGCGAATCTTTCGCCTCTGGACGAAGTTGTTGTCATCACGGGGGTATTCTCTCAAAGGAGAGAACACCGCCTCACCAAAATGAAGCATGCTAATAACAGAATTGAAGTACTATTCAATAACTCTTGTTGAAGCTCAGTGGCAGTGCACACCCTTGTTCAGACCAAAAAGACGTGAATAATGAGTGCTAACAGGTACGAGACTCAAGATAGTGTCTAGTTTCGAAGTGAGCCAGCTGTAGAGTCCATTTGATGCTGTGGAAGCTGCTTTGAGATTTGAATGGTATTCTGCTTGTAACGGTTGAAACACCCTATTATCAGTCATCAATCAAAAAGTAGTCCTTGTCCAGGAAAGCGCTGGTACCCAATGCAATGTACGGAGGAATGTGGTTGTCATTCGGATCAATCGATCAACCGTCGATGACATCCGATTATCAACATGTTTGGGCTGGACACATTCAATCCAAATGAGTGCATGTATAAAGGTAGTAGTGTGTGCCTCCTCAACGCCACTCCATAGAAAAACTGTCTGAGTTTTATCCAACCACAGTGGCGCTGGCCTAACCAGATCAGAAGCCTAGAACATCTGTGGATTGCAGTCAACCCACAACAGACTGATTGTCTTACCTTCGGAAGCATGTCCTGCATAAACTTCTGACCACCGAAACCGGGCTCCACCGTCATTATGAGAATTAGATCGACTGAATCAATGTAAGGTAGAATCTCCGTTACTGGTGTTTTGGGTTTGATTCCGAGACCGACCTGCGGATTATGAAATGTGAAAGACAATGTATAACTTCGAAGATCTAGAAAAAAGAATGCTCAACTTTTCACAAAGGTGGCTCATTTTAATCCAGTATTTTGCGATCACAGAGCTCCAGCAGAAAACCAGGAAACGTTTACGCTCAGTATTTTCATGCTCATTGAGCGTCCACAGATGACATTCTTTTCGTGGGTTCTTATCAAGAGAACCTCCAAATCGGTTAACAATACGAGCAAGCGATTAGTTCAAAGCTCTGTCAAACAACAATCGATACACAACCAACAGCATAGTAATAGATAATCGAACCAAATAGTGTAGGTTCTGGTAAGTGGGATTTGAAACGAGCGCATCAATAAGAGGCGATTTGTTGCGTTTGTGCATCAGTGTGGTGTCAAGTCCAAGGGATGGAATGACATGAAAGGAAATGACTGAGTATCTGTGAAGTCCACTGTTGTTAATTTTCCTTTGAAAACTAACTTGTCAGGAATTTTTATGACAGTTAAAAAAGATGGGGAAGAAAGTTTCGTTTACACTTATTTGCAGAATAACAGGATGGGAAGCAACGAATATATTCGTAGTAGAATGTTGAGAAAAATTGCTCTGGGAAAACGACAGAATGAGGTTTGCTCTCATGTCGATCCTCTAAAACTTATTTGGATAACCTGGAGTCGAAGAAGACGGTATCTTGGTGGTACAACAAAAGTAACTAATCCAGTGGTTTACATTAGTTACAGTTAGTTAGTACTTGGAGGATGTTAAAGAATTCTGTCCGTGACTCGTCTCAAAACAACGCAGTAAGTGAAACAATTCTGGGGATACGTGATTCCAGTTCCATTGGGAACATACGAATGCAAGGGAGTTTGAAAGTTAAATTTGTTCAGACCAACCTATTGATCCCCAGCTTCCAGGGTATTGCATGAGAGAAACAATACCATTCTCGTACATAGGTTTACCAAAATAGTGGATGGCATCGTTGGGAGAAAACGTACGGTTGTTTCAAACGAAAAATTCACAGTCACAGAACTTACTTTCATATCCGCTTCCCGAATGAGTCGAATGCACCGTGCCACATCGTTGGTGGCCTCGTAGTGAAACGTGTATTGAGAAGCTCCTGCGGATTTCATATTATCTATCCACTACAAAGATGAGAACAGAAGAGAAAATATTTGTGATAGATGTACAAAATAGTAAGCGAGAAATTGTTAGAACATTATATTTCGATCCACTGCTTAGCAAACGCTTGATTTCCGAATTAAAAGCGACGGGTGTCCACCTCACACATCAACATGTTGATTATGACTTGATGAAACGAGAGGAACAACGCCTATAACAAGAGAGAATTTATTCGTTTGTATTAGAGTTGAAACGTTAGCTTTTGATATATTGACATACAAGTTATATATATATATATATCACAAGTAGAAAGTTGTGCTGATATAATGCGAACAGGCCAAACATGCGATGCGAGCACTAAAATCCGGTTTGGAAAGAAATAAAGATATCAAAGTCGTCTACTTCGAGACAGTTCGCCTCCCCTCATACATTTTAACACAACAGTAAGACGGACACTGGTAGATGTTGGCATTTCGTATTGTCCTTTCAGTACCAAATAACAATAACCAGAGGTATATATATAACACACATATATATATATATAACGCTAATGGGGTGTGGGTGAAGAAATTAAACAACGGATGGGGGTAGAAGAAAACAGCACACAACTAGTAGACCCATGAGAGTCTAAGGCTCATGCATAGTTGTTTTTGACCACATAACGCTGGCTTGAGATGGTCAATTACAACCACCGCAGTGAAACGTAGAAAACGCGGGCTAGCGTGGTGTAATATAATCCTGAATGTCGATCTGGAATTAATCCGATGACCAGTGGCTAACATGTGTCTGGCGATAGTTGAAGCCAGAAGTGTGCATGATCCCGGGATGAAAGAGGTAAACTACGCAGTCACATTCTGAACCCGTTTCGGCAGATGTTCCCTCATCCGAGAGTTCAAGCACCTACACACAAATTGATGAATACAATGAGTTGGCACCAATAGTTTTCTCTCCCTTTATTGAAGGCAACGGCAGCTTGAGAGTTCGATCGACGACTACGAATTTAGTCCATTGTAAAGCTCGCTTAATCGACGCGACGAGACGTTTTGTGGTTCGCAGCGGAGAAACGTAAACGTTGAATTTTAGTACAATGTAGACTTTCTCCTTCCCGACCGTTGAAATTTTGACTCTTGCTATGCGCTGCTAGTTACTTCTATTGATAGATCCCAACGAATATCCATTACCCTGCAACGTGGCCTTGAGCAATCGAAGTTCGTCGGTTGAGCATTCCAATGAACAAATACGTCTTACGCGCATAAACAACGTTCTGATCAATGTTCGCTTGTTCTTCGTTGATGTAAACCTTGTAAAATGAGTTTATTAGCCAGTCCAGGTTCCCTTTCGATACACAGACAATTCTATTGGTTCATCATCCTTGTGACTAATGAAAATGTCTAAAAATAGTAGGCACCCGTTCTTTTCCAGTTCACAGATGACTGTCAAATTAGTACGACAGGAGTTAGACTGCTCTACTATCACACCGATCGTTTGCGGAGGCTTCGCAAAGATGAGGATGTCATTCACAGAACATCATAGTGTTGTGTTCAAAAACACTTATGTGTAAGCCTTAGACTCCCATGAATCTAATAACCGTGTGTTATCCTCTACCCCAGTAGCTGTTTTACTTCTCCATAACCCGCCCCTTTCGTGTCATATATACATATATATATTCCTGGATTTTGTTGTTTGGTTCTGAAGAGACAATATGAAGTCTCCCAGTGTCCGTCTGCTTACTGCTACATTGTACTTCGTTTGACGTCCAGAGTATACAGATCTATTAACCTTGGAGAGGAGCTGGGCTTAGTGATCATCAGCCACAGCCACTTCGACCTAGCTGGATTTCATCAGCGCCACATGCAGAGGAAATCGAACTAACAACCTGGAAACAAATGCAAAAAGAACGGTCTAGTAACATCCAATAAAACACGGCATCGCGATCCCCGGGGATGTGGGAAGGTGCTTACCTTATTCTCCACAAACGGCTGACTGACGACGGAGAATGAACCAAGAGTGCAACGGCTGAGAAGGGTAAACCTTTTTCACTACCTTCTTCAAAACTATTGTGCTACTTCGCACACTAACCATCATGTGGCGAGAAGGCGTACAAAAAAGCACAATCTTTATTGTCCAAATCGCCAGTCACATGCAACGCGCGCTCTCGTTTATGAGTCACAATTCCAACCCACAACACCCCCCCGGTTTCCGTTCACACGTCGTGTGCACTTCTAACCGGTTTACGTGTGGGATCGGCACCTTCTATCGGGGGTTCTCCGGTTGCCATCCCTCGTCTGTTTGTCCGATTTCCTTGCTCGATGGCTCGTCCGGCTGCTCGTGCTGTCCGCCATCCACCCAATGTTGGTCTTGACTGTATTCCAACACCGTGTCGAGATGTTCCTCTAAATGTTGGAAAAACCACGTCTCCGGTCTGGCCGTCTGTCGTATTTCGCCTGCTCTGCCTCACCCGTTGGTCCGATCCAGTCGAGCGATGACTCATCCGGTCGCGCACATTGTCCTTGATCCGATCGCAGTAGGCTTTTGAACGTACCTCCCCCGCGTTGAGGTATTCGGCGGAGCGTTCGAAAACTCGCACCTCCGACCTGACAATCCACCACA
>QNGE01003877.1:0-28597 GCA_008508345.1 Paragonimus westermani | reverse complement strand
AAAACCACGCCTCCGATCTGGCCGTCTGTCGTATTTCGCCTGCCCTGCCTCGCCCGTTGGTCCGATCCAGTCGAGCGATGACTCATCCGGTCGCGCACATTGTCCTTGATCCGATCGCAGTAGGCTTTTGAACGTACCTCCCCCGCGTTGAGGTATTCGGCGGAGCGTTCGAAAACTCGCACCTCCGACCTGACAATCCACCACAATCACACTATGTAGTTCCGCATTATCACTAATCTAATAACCGTCTTTACGTTTCCTTCGACTGCACAAACTGGCTGAAGCATAGTGGGTAACAAGTCTTTCTGCGCTCTTCAAATGTGCTCATGGTCTTTCGGTTCCCATCACCTTACATCTCACGGCCTTTAACGTGAACGTAGTAATGATGTCATCATGGAACTTTCTATGCATCCAATCCTTCGCATGTACACAAGAATGGTCTTCTCTCATCGCCTAGCAAAAGCGTGTCATTTGGAAATCTAAAGATTGACCACTGATGAATGATAATGACCGGTTATTCATAACTGAACGACAATCAAAAGTTGGCCTTGTTACGCTTGGCTAACGGAAGATGCTATCTGCTTTTAAATCAGCAACGATTGTGACTGTGGCCGATAAACCGTGCTCAAACGAAGTGCGATAAAAGTGAACCAATCCAAGTGACCCTATACTCTAATAACGGTAATCTGTTCCAAGCTGTGGTGCTCTACGGGACACGTTCGTACTAAGTCCGTATTACTTTCACCCTATAATGAGTAACCAGTTCGTGCACAGCCTGCTGAGAAAGAACGATCTGGGCTGATGTATACCGTTCTCTGCGTCCCTCGCTACAACGTCAAACACTGCTCCTCTAAAATGTGACCGTTTGAGAGATTGAACTCATAGCGACTAGCAGCGCAAGGAACGGGTCATTAGAAGATAAATTATTAGTTCTGTAGCCACTTGAACAAAGCAACGTAAACAACTTCCGTTAATGAAAAGTTCATTCAAGTCGTGTTTGTCAATTCAAATCATATCAAACAAATCAATCCCCAATAATCTTTCGTTCCAATTAAAAAATGGAATGCATTCTGTCAAGTGTAGTCCCGTTATCATCGAAAAACTCGGGTACAAACGTTCGGAGGAATTCACCAGGATTCCTGCTGCACTGTTCATCTGGCTTATGGACGGAGCAACACCAGAAAACTGTCAGATGACCGTGATTCATCGTCAACAGTTGCACAATTTCGAAGGGTCTTAACAATTACACCTCGCCTCTGCTCAAGCTGTGAACCCAGTTCAACAAATCCACTTTCCACCACTGGAAACGGCTCACTGATTTTGGACAGCACCAACGGCGGCAACACATCAGTCGTAACTGCTGATACCCAACTGCCAAACAAACATTAATAGAAAAGCATGTCCTAACCACGAAAGACAGGAGAAAATGGAGGGGAGGAAAGAAGGTCTAACTATTAAACAACTATGCACACAGTTAGACATTCCACATCAAGGTACACACAACTTACAAACAAACAACCGAGCTGTAAGCGAAAATAAGACGCCGTCAACAAGACAGCAGCTCCCTTACGGCCTCCACTGCCCCGCGTCACTAAGTGCACTCGCTTCACAGACAACCCGGCCAAACAACCACAACATTCACATCAATGAACCAGATTGGCCGGCGTCTCACCTAACGTCCTCAACCACCGACTCTGTGAGTCGCGAGGTCCCCAGCCCAAGCCCAACAGACGAACTTGAGTCACAGTGATCAACCCCTTGGTAAACGATTTCATTCCTCTACGCCAGGTTACCATTAGTTCACCTCACACCTTGCGCTAGTCGGCCACATCACTGACAAAGTGTTCGGTGTGGCAGCCTAACCATCTAGGTCTGTGCACATTTAAGCACTGAACAAAAGAACTCGATTGACAATCACTACCAAATACCCACTTCATAACCTCCCCATTGCTAACTTGCTGGTGACACCAGACACGAGCAATCGAACGCCGGTTCACCTATTCTAGCTTGAGTGGCCACGTTTTGTTGCCGTACAATGATGCAGCCCTCATTGTCGTCATGCATATGCAAACCGTAAGTCTTACAGAGATGCCTCTCCGTTGCCAGAGGTGTCCTATATTAGCGAACATCAGCCTAGACTTAGAAATAAGCACTTCCATTTCGTTCCCTACACCTCTGCCACCACCGTTGATGCAGCCTCAGAGGTAAACAAGCCGATCAGCAACCTCCATATCCTCATTTCCAATATAAAAATCTGCGCAATCATAGCAGTCTGGCAGAAGTGTTTACCAGAGTGCGAAATAGAGTCTACCATTGTTTGTGCTGCTTGAAACGTGTCAAACAGCAACACCTTGTCGTCAGCATAATCAAGATCAGTCAGTCTTTCACCAGGTAGGAGGTCCACGCCGGCACCTTGTGAGCGACGGAGACAATCCTCCATTGTTTCGTCTATGACGAAATGGAACAAAAATGTTGACGTACGCCGCTCCTCCATTGCAACGTTGAGTCAGGTGTAATCGCCAATCGATACTAAAAGCCACAGTTTCCCATAGTGACTCGGACGACAGTGATTGTTGAGCGCGGTAAGCAGTTGTTCAGCATTTTGCGAGCTGCATGCGGTTGTGGTGTAATTTCAATTTCCCTAGTATTTCAAAAGGCACATGATGTGCGCATAAAAGCAGATAGTTCAAACAACTCAGCAGACGTGACCACTAGTTAGTCATTCAAGTTCCGCAGGGATACAGAGGTTAACATAGTTTTCCAGCCCACATTCTTTTAAAAGATAATACAGTCACAAACGCTACACCTGTGCGAATTTCCTATTCGTAAAATGATTGCTATCAACAAAGTGATGCACGCAGGCGAACCTTGTTCTGAGGTAGTGTGAACGAGCGCATAAACCTTTCAGACTAGGGTCGCAGCTTTACAACACTGAGACGACTAAGTAAAACTCCGCAAGTGTATTCACCGTGTTTAAGTGCAGTCCTTCTGCCTTCGTCAACGAACAACTCTCAGTATTTGGTGGTGGCTATATGTGGTTGCGAGCTGACAGACAACACAGACCCGTTTTGGCCTGGCTCTATGAATCAGCTTGAAACCAAGTTCGACTGCTACCTACAATTTGGTTATCAATGCGTGCAAACTTGAGGGAAGTACAAAATAGATGGCAAGAAAAAACTTTACCCAGAGTGCAATACCGCACAGTCGGAACGATTTCTGTTCAACTCAAAAGGACACTGTAGCTTCGACTGCATCCAGCAAGCACACTAGTGACCAGAATCAAACACTCATGTGTTATCCACTGCGATCTCGTGTTAAACAATCCTCCCAGTAAAGTGACAAGTGGCTCAGGCACTTGAGTCATTGGCTCTGTGTAGGGTCCCTCAGGGAAAACCAATCTTCTGTTGTCTTGCAGATCAGTGTTCTGAGGTAGACACTCGAGGTGAGATTCGCCCTACTTTTCGAGGCACAGACAACCGGAAAGTATCAGAAGTTATCGTTACCTTGACAGATGAGGTTATGCATTTTCAACTCCTTCCTTCACTGCTTTCGATTTTCACTTCTTCAAATCAATACAACTGGTAGGCAGTGACGCCTCTAACACCCGTACTATCCGTCTTATAGATCAGCAAGCTGCTTTGATAAGCACTATAGAATCTGGAAAGACATGTGCACCATGTTCCCGAAACGGGTCTTTGCGATCCCAGTGTTTCAGTTCAAGTGAATTAGCCACGAGATAATGCCATGAATCAGCAGTTCTTTCTCAGGGTCACTGATGATGATGATGATGGAGTCGAATTTCGCGGTCAGGCTGGAGAGGGGAATGCACCGAGTCCTTAGAAAGGGCAGAAACTGCTCCACTGTCTCAATAAATGGTCACCTATGTATCGTCAGACTTAGTATAAGTCAAATTCTGTCGACATAGACCAGAAAGGACTTGGATATTTGTCATAGCTGCATATGATCCGACAGACGCCTTCTACGACACCCACTTTGGTCTTCTGAAATAAACTGAGCACTCCGACATTGTTGTTGTTGTTCGTGATATGAAAACACAACTTAGTCATCCTACTTCAGACGAGAAACGGCTGGATGGTATGCTCGGTGTCCGTAGGCACCATGCTGATAGTGTCGATCGACTGTTACAAATACTTGTATCTCACGGACTCCATATATCGAGTAGCACAGTACAGCACGAACGACGGCAATGTGTTACGTAGAGACCACCTAGTGCAACTCAAACATGGGCGCAAATCGGTCATACCGTCATCAGCCATCGGTAGCGCCGTTCCACTGAAGATTGTCGCCTATTTTGGAGTAAACACCTGGACTCAGCTCAGGTTAGTACTCGTGCTCGCTTCGTTTCGTCATTTAGTCAGAGATCATGTGCCCATAAACATAAGGTATTCAACTGGAAACTGAACGAAGATGATGCACCAAACGTCTATCGAATAGCACTGGCAGTTACGGTGCCCGTATTACACCAATGGACAGAAATTTCAATAGTTATGCGAACTTCCTGAAAACAGTTCTACACTGAAGAGACATTGCAGATACGGTGGAAGTGAATTTCCGCTAATTCAGTAAAAACTAAGAAAAAACGTCGACTGATCCACGTGACTCTGTATACGACAAAAACCATCGTGAACTGAAACGCAAACATATGACCAGTCTGTGTAAGGATCGTGGGGTTTTCTTGTCCGAGTGAGTCAGTGAGCAAAAATGCATTTTTATTGCAGAATAGCTATGTGCTATTGGGAAAAAGATGGTTCACGAATTTACCACTTGCTGAGGCGAGTTGATAAGTGGATTGAACACTTTAAGAAAGAGTTCAACTGGTCAAAACCAGTTCATTCAGCTGTCGATGTTGGGTATTTTGTGGTCAGTTGTGGCATTTTAGACGATCCTTCGTCAGATACCGAAATGGTTTTGGAGTTTATCAGATCTGAGCCGGTTTTCAAAGAAAGCAACGAAATATCTACACCCTTTCGTATCGTATGGAAGACTGGAAAGCTCTTACGACTGTCGTCCACCAACATTCACACTATCAAAAGATGTAAGATCTTATGTGACAACCACAGAAGTAGGCGGATTGACATTGATTATGCGGACACTTGTTCAGTTGGTTCTTCTGCGGAAAACACGTAGAGTATGTTGTCGATTAAATGATACAGCTGATGTTCACAAATTCGACGTGGGAAAGGTTTTTACAAGATTTGGAAAGCAGTGTTAATATCTTTGATACTGTAGGCGAACCACTCGAAACTTTCGATTATTTCACCTAACTGAGTAACGTCATCTCGTCCGCTTATACTGTTGATGACGAGGTACACAAGGATAACGAAAGCAGATAGTACACTTGTCTATATTTGTCACTTGCGATGTCACAAAGGATTTATAATGCGATCGTTCGCTTTGTTTAACTCTATGGATCTTGTGCCGGACCAAATCGTGTGGAAAATGTACCTGGATTATCAATATAATGTTTGGAAGAAACCACAAGGCAGCCAAGTGACGACGGGGTCACTGGATAGAAAATCTTGCCTGTCCGGTCGAACAAGGTTTGTTAGTACCGTCTAGTCCGCTGGGAAGTTCACAGCCATCCATACTGTCGATATAAACAATTCCGATGTGGCAGTATATCACAGTCAAAAGCGAGCCTGTGTCTACAAAAACGGTGACAATCAGGAGTGTCAGTCTAGTGTCTGTTGTGTCCAAGCTACTAACTGGCCTCACTACGTCGGCTCTCTAAACATGGGAAAAGTCAGATACACGAAGAACAGGCAGAATTCCGATCCGGCTATAGGGAAATTAATCGTGTTTTTGACTTGCGACAGGCCTGGCAGCTTCAGTACTCTTAAGGGCAGCCGATGATCATCGTATTTTTAGGCTGAAGACTGTCTTTCACTCGGTTGCTCTAACGTTTTCTGAAACTGCCTTCTTCGCAGAGAAGTTTCAGGGAAATACGTAAATCTGTTAAGAACAGTGTATGCACATTATGGGTATCTGTTTCAGGTGTTCGTCACTTTTTGTAATGTTAGCCCGGAGTGTCCGCCCTTCCCGACCCAGTAGTTTTGTCATGAACGACATTCTGGAAGGTGCGTTTGAGAAATCCGCTGAGCACGGTGTTGAATTTCCCCGCGGCACCAATTTGACCGGTATGGAGTAGGTGAATAACGTTGTCTTGCTCAGATACTCTGTCAAGGACGTGCAGACCATGCTGAACAAGTGACGGAGCCGGTGTGCATGGAAGGCGTTTCGGACCTTCTAAGAACAAAGTGCCGTTTTAGAACAGACTTTCCCACTCCTATGCTTTCCGCGGCGGGCAATCCACCCGAGACTGTTGACCATTTCGTATATTTGGGTAGCATTACCTCGTCAGCTCTTAATAGTGGTGATGAGATATTAACCGGAAGGCAAGGGCATATGCTACCTTTGCCAATGCGTTTCATCTGTGGCGTCGAAATGATCTATGGTTGCCGCTGACATGAAGGGTAGACAATGCCTGCGTGCGTCTTGTCCTGTGGTTCTGAAACGTAATCTATTCACAACGAACATATCAACGGACTTAATGTATTTGATCGTCTTTGTCACCGCAACAAGTGGGATGATCGCACGATCAACGCTGCCGTTCGCCAGCGCGTGTTTCGAAATGCTCGGTACATGCGATTACTTGGTCAACTAACCAGGTTGTTTAGTTTGTGATGGTTGGATCATGTACTCCACCTGTCAGCTGAACGTATGCCGTACCATGTGTTATATACTACGACCACCGAAAGTTGGATAAAATCACGTGCTGGTCGAGCAACGGTGTGATCGCAAAGTATGAGGACTCTGGAGGTTACAATGTGTAAAGCAGGTAGGGGTTTCCTTCAACGTTGGGGCCCTTGAAAACACTCAAGTTGCTAGTGGGAAACGCTATCCGAAATGGAAACATGACACATGCCTGTATTCATACCATTTCCGCAAAGCCCTATTGTATTCACCTGTATCTTTTTTGGTAAATTTCTCTTTTCCTAGGTTATCCCACGTCACTGTTGAGGGAAGCGAAGGCTCGAACAATAGTGCTTTTTGGGTAGGTCAGGGTAGTTATGAATGAGTGAGTGAGGAGATGGAAACACTCCTTGACATAACAGTGCTTTAGGTAATGGCGAGTCTGTGAGCGCAAGGCTACCGGTTTTCCTCTATTGTTTGGGTGTTGCCTGACGCTTCTCTTTTCTGTCCTTCTCAACATATTTGTATATAATCATTACTCTACCACCTCGGAAACTACTGCCAAGATCAGTGGCAGTCCGAACTACAATACTCACGAAGATATGACCGCAGTTACCACTGGAAAACCATAGCACTGATTCAAACCTTTTGATTTGTACGTGTGCAGTCGGATTAGATATTAAATTATCGGAAGAAAAAATTTTTTTATGCACTACCAACTACTATAAGATGACAGGTAGAGAGGATGACGATATGACAGGGAGAACCGTGCATTGAAATAAACATATCACAGAGATTATACAAACGATTACTTTGCGAACGCATGTAATATCAAGCTGTAAATAGTTGTGAACTTTAGGACCGAAAACGGGCACTTCAGCAGCTCGATGAATAGAGTCAAACGTTTGCAGTTATTCATGTTTGCACACGCTTTAGTGTCAGTCTTCAAAGTACACCATCCATGCCTACACTTTTCGCTGACGCACTGGATGTCATCTGCGCCTACTCAGTAAACTATTGTACGGCGGTGATTACCACGGAGGACAGGCTTGTCACAGTACCAGTTAGACTTAATACGATTGAATGTGAACAAGTACATTCGGGCCCTCAAACCAAATCCAAACTTTCTATGATCCCTGATAGTAACCGAGCCCATTCGTAGGGAAATTCTGTTCTTACGTCACTCGTAAAACCAGACAATGTTCGGCACTGTGATCATGGCCCAAATGTCTTAGACTCGTCAACCCGTAAAGCTCTATTTGGCTTGAATTTCGTATTGCTGACACCAACTCAGAAGGTGTTCCCTGTGTGAAACAGTTACAGTTTAATGTCTGTGTTGTGTTCAGGCGCACAAAATCTCCACCGTCAATTTTGACAGGAATTTTCGATTGCATGTACCGTACGCGTATCCAGTTGAAGCAGCTGAGGCTCAGTGTGGAAGTTAGGAGTGTGCATGCGCGTGGTATCGTGATTCTAACTCTTTGGTTAGTACGTCAAAGTTTCCCGCAGCCTTATGTTAACGCGAATCGTAAGTTACAATAAGGAAATGGCGAGTATGCAAACAAACTTTATTCATTGATTTGGTCACCGTTCACAAGCGGAATTCAGAGCAACAAGTAAGGATACTAGGGAGTTGAGCGTCAGAGAATCTTTAGTACAACCGCACGACAGCCCCCAAAGAGGACGAGTATCGACGGAAACTCCAGTCGATCTTCAGAATTCGAACAAGCGTCAGACTGGTTGAGCGGCGTTCCCAATGGCAATAGCTCAAACATTATCTTAGTGAATGTAGCCTACAGTAGTGAAGATGGTGCGGATTTGCTACACAGCCACGAGTAAAGCCGCGATACTCACATCAGCACACTAATTTTGATGTTAGTGGCTCGTAGTAAACTTACATTCACAAGATAAAGTGAACAAGTACGGTGGTATTGTTAAGGTAACTCTCACTTTGCAAGGACTGGAATTTTGGGGACGTCGAAGGTGATTTTATTAGAGTGGTGAATTTTGGACACGGGTGATAGGGTGAACAAACCCGATAAATTTTGGATAGAAACGATCGCCTCTAAACACAGATGAAAAATAACAGGAAAACCTGACCATATAAGATAAGCTGTTTAACCGAAACAAGCACGAGTTAGTAACAGCTGTGTTTCTTCACTCATATTTTTTTTATCGAAGTCAAAGAGTGAAGCATGAAAAATACCAAAGGTGAATTGTTGCCTTAAGTATTGGATACTGACCGTTTGCAGTATGTGGTTACGGGCGGTATAATCGAACGGCACGAAGTACAGAATCAAATGACCTGTGAATTTGGTAAACGAATAGCATAGCAGTTTTTGTACTAAGACACTGAAATAGCTTTGTGGTAAGCCTGGACTGGTGGATCTCGAAGGCAGAAAACACACCACCTCACCTTTTCAGGTTCGGCGACCATCATGTGTAAGTCCAAAAATGTCATAGGTGGTAAATGCGGCCTTAACATCGCCACCACCGGATGTCCGATAGTCAGATTCGGGACGAAATGGCCATCCATGACGTCGAGATGGAGGTAATCAGCTCCCGCAGTCAACAAATCTGAACAAACGTCTGCCAGTCGGGAGAGATCCGCATTCAGGATGGACGGTCCAATCATCACAGGTTTAGAACAGATGGGGTGCTTTTCCTGCATTGCGCTGCAGAACACAATAGAAGTTTTATGGCTGTAAAATAACAAATAAAATTTCAAAGTTAACAGAGCAGACGGCCAGAGTCGAGCTAAGCTATAAGACTAGCAAGCTACTGCGATGATGTGTGGCTGAGCAAGCAAGTCTTTTTAGTGGTATAGTGATGGATGACCTGAGGGAAAACGATGAAGCAAGCATGTGTAGCTGACCTCATAAAGTCGTGTCCTTGGATGGGAAATGAAGGTCTTGAATTATGGGATCAAACATAACCATCCGTTACCGAGATGGAGTCATAGAAAACAAGCTGGAAATCGTATCACAGCACACTCTGGCCAGAAGCAAGTGGAGGTGGCTCTAATCAAACCAGAGGATCTGTTTTTTCCCAGAGACTGAATAACAGAATACCAAATTCACCCCCCTCTGGAATCAACAATCAGTGAGGAAATCTGATACTATTAACGAAACGTACGATTACCGACAAACGGAATGAGTTGTAAACAGCACTAAATAAATTTAGATGAAGCCCAATTGTGAAGAATTAGGGCTCCGTTAGATTCGAACCGGCACCAGAAACAGCCTGCTCACGCGTTGTGAGCACTCTACCAGCTGGGCTACAAAGACAGGCCATGAGCTCTGAAACTTCACGTTTGGACTGTGTTATCCACCCATCCCACTGTCTCATGTGGATTTCACCAAACGATCCAAGGGATCAACTATCCCGGAAGGATTCATCAAACAGTTCACGCTGGAATCCACCAACGCCATGCGGATTGTTTAGTCAGTCTCTGTAAAGAAGCAAGGTCAATAAAAACTATGACGTATACACAATACCACCAACCCTTATAGGAGGTAGTTGTATTAAGCTCGTTAGTTACATGCTGATTGCATGAGCGTAGGCTGCTTCAAAGGTCATGATCACCTTCGCGATTGTGCACGGATGCATGTGGAAACAAACGCTAACTGTTTGAAGTGAAGCTGGGATAGCTCGGTCAAAAATTCCTGGGGCAGATTCACCGTCGGGTGAATGGTTCCGTATTATCCCAACTAGCCAATCAGATTACAGGTGTGCGATGGGAAACCTTTACGTTTCAACTCTACCTAAACTGTATTTCCTCGTTTGATTGTTGAAGTCCCAATAGCTTATTGTCATATATGGTCATTACGCCAAACTCGTTTTCTGTTCTGACTGTCTGCCATGTTGCTCAGAGTCTCTCTGATCTAGGCTTTTGTTTGTTTGCAATGAACATTGGTGCTTACTCCTCCTCGAGTTGGGAATCCAGCCGTAAGATCAAGTGCATAAATGTGGCAGAGAAAAATGAATATATCCAACGTATGAAGCTTTACAAATACGGTATAAATATTCCCATATTCGAAAGGGTCACGAAGTACTTCCAAGATCACTGATTTACCGTCAAAGTGAACGATGCATTTTTTATTGACGTTGCATGATTGACAATATGTAACTGGGTGTGCACTGGAACCGCTGAGTTTTATTTCGTTCGTGCCAAAAATCCTCATTGTGTACTGGCGTATAGTGGATAGAGAATGGGGGCTGCACGGAATTACAAACCTCCGGACACCCATCCGACACAGCTAAATGTACAGCGATGCACTTCCGTCGTTTAAGTCACACTTGGAGATGAAAATTTGGGCACTATAATCCGATGAATGTACCTAGGAATGAATATTCAAGGGAGCTCAGTCTGTCTCTCAAATGTGTGTCAATGGACAAAAAGGTAAATTCAGCCCTTGGATAACTTCTGAGCTACTTGAAACACCTCAGACTGTCCATCGATAGGGTTCAACTCACCGGCGTACCCACGTCTTGAACTAGACGTTTAAGCTTGCAGCAAGTAGCTTGAAATGGGTAAGAAGAAGTGTCACAGAGCGGGTCACAACACCTCCCTCATTGCCTTAACCGGATAAGCCGCGTTAAGTGGGACAAATCTCAGTGCAGTAACTACACACATGAATGAAGTAGTCTTTGCATACAAGATCAACTAAAAACCTCTACTCTTGTTAAGAAATGTATTTTTGCCTAGCCTACGCAACCAATTCGGGGATAATTCACTAGTTACATCCCCCAAACGAGTCGTCTGACTTAAAAACAACGCCCTCTTGATGTCGAGATGTCCCGTCCAGAACGGTCCGCCACAGTTTGTGATAGAGTTATCAGAAGTTGAATTAAAATGCATACTTGACGCATACATTCAAGACATCAAGCAGAACGTTCAGCTTGGCCATCAGAATAAATACGGCAGGGCGACGATATGTCCGACTTCTCATTGTTGCTGCCAGTCAACTAACGCTTGCTGAAAGCTGGGGTAGGATTGATGGGCCTACGTGTGGTTTCCTTTTCGCCCACGTTTCTCGAACAGTTTATCGGTTGCAATCTTACTGTTGACATTCCATAACTGAAACCCTTTAACGCATATCCCAATGTGCATGAACATTCTCAGCCTCTCGCAAACTGTAGGGTTCCTACGAATTATCAAGTAGCACGAATATACACCACCGTCACAAGTGATAAAGACGTCTCGCGTTGTGGATTCATCTATGATGGGGTCGGGACCGAGTTCGTCAATCCCGAGTATCTGTGGATAAATAGCTTCGAAGCACGATTAAACCACGCGTGGTTACAAACCAGAGGAAGGATACGCGAAAAGTTCATTGACAGAACACGTGCAGATACAATGAACGACACCAAAAAGCATAATCACTC
This sequence comes from Paragonimus westermani, assembly GCA_008508345.1. Classification (NCBI taxonomy): domain Eukaryota; kingdom Metazoa; phylum Platyhelminthes; class Trematoda; order Plagiorchiida; family Troglotrematidae; genus Paragonimus; species Paragonimus westermani. The sequence continues at coordinate 16,495 of QNGE01003877.1, read as the reverse complement.
AGCAGCCCAGGCTCTACCACCGACATGCAATACAACAAAAAAGGGTGCGCAAGTCGCGCACAAATTGGTATCACATACAAGGACAAACAGTCAAGATCAAAGTGACTCAGGATTACTGCTTGCTTATGTTGGCGGCTGCCACTAACTGAATACGATGAACTCGAAAGTCTTGCTTCGGTCCATATAATTCCTGGGTTTGTTAACACAAACATCAGAACTAACGTTACCTCTCCAAGGTTTCATTTTGCGTAGAATGAATAAAAACCACAGGTTATTCATTCACCAAACAGGTGTTCTCAGTTGTGTTAGAATAAACAAATGAAAACGAAACAAAATTCCTAGCATCGACCTGGTTGTAGGAAGGCCATTCAAACGAGTGCATGAGACACTTAGCGGCTCTAGACTGTAATTGCGTCAGGCTTCCCATTCAGTCCTTCCTCTTCCAGAAGACGACACTGAGATCAACTCACGTCTGGTATTGTGCTTGGGTGAATGGACACCTGCAGACCTAGAACTTTCGTTTGTCTAACGCATCCGACGTCCCAGTGTTTGAATTTATGGCCTTCCTCTTATTGGGAAAGCTTTTAACCAAGACCAAAGTAATGCGGACTGAGTGATTAATGAGAATGAAGAAAACGTTGTGAGTGCTGTGGTGCCAAAAAGACTACGGGCGAATGCTTACCATCATCATCATAGACAGCAATACATCAGTGGTTCACACTGATGCTTAACTGCCACACAACCATGAAGAAACAGCAAACCCTATATAGGGAGAGAGAAGGGAAAAAAGAGGACGGGAAGAGACCTAACTACTGAAAATGACTACGTCCATATTCAAACATTCAACATCAAGGTGCCTACACCTTGCAAACAAACAACCGAGCTGCTTACCAACTTAACAGGTCTAGTAGAAAGCCCATGATGGGCGTCACAGATGCACAAGAAACACCAGGTAACCACGTTCCTCAGCTTCGAGAGGGTTGGAGTGTTCAATCCCAACACTTGTTTCGACAAGCCTTTGATCATGTGGTATTTTCTCTCAAAGTGCTGGGATTATTAGGAAGAGGATTAGTCGTATAAGACAAGGGTTATCTCCATATATCCTTCCCAATTATTCAACTAGGAGTGGCAGTATCACGTCTGCATTAGGTAGGTCTTCAGTCCCGTTGTTAGTGCTTCGCCAGACTGACATTCCAATTCTTTTCTTACATTTGGCCTCCATATAGGTTCTACCTTCAAGTGATTTACGCAGTTTTTCGCATTTCATTCCTCGTCCAACGGCGAACAAAATCGGAAAATCTCTAACTCGCTACGGCGAAAAACATTTGGGCGGCTGATCTAAGACTGTTGTGAACGTTGACTCGACAAGACAAAGGATAAAAGTAATTCACACCCGCTCCTCTCACGTGCCTCACATGTGACAGCTTTGATCAAACTGCTAACTCACTCGCTTACAGCTAATCCGACACGAACCAGCCGGTCTATCGGTCAATCACACCGTGAATGTCCTTGGTCATTGACCATCACATTGGTGATAGGTCCGGTCAAGCACAATGATTCACATTTCACGTTACCAGTCGGTTGACCTATAGAACGATCACTGTGCTGTATCTGTAAACTTGCACACGCAAAGACTTGTTTTCTTGTCCTGTTTAGTGCTTGACGGTATTGCTACAGTGCGGTCAACAGGGACGTCACCCTTCAGCACTGGAACAGTCGAAGAAAAGTAAACCGTGAGTGCCGTCTGATTAACAAAGAATGGGGCACGCAGTACGATTCTGTGCAGAAAGATACCTTGTGCGGTATGTGCCGCGACAATCTTGAGGCAAAACTGATGTCGGCGATATGATTCCAAACATGCACCTGGTTATTCTCGATTTAGGAATACAGCGTTCCGAATAGTATGAACCAATGCAGCCTTTTGATGAATAGCGCAGCTGAAAGCAAATCCTTCGACAAGGCTGGTTATTAAATGGCATATGAATTAGCATGATTTATGATCTACTTGCACATCACCTTATGACAGCCAAACTGCCGATGACCAAGCCGCTTTGTTTACGAGTGGTCGATTAGGCTGAAAGCGGCAATCCGAGGGCCAGTATAGAACTTAGGTTCGAGGTGTGAAGGCACTGTCACCGAGACTTGCTTCACTAGAGCGTTCCCGGCTCCTTACGGAGATCCAAAGGATAATGTGAATCGCTGTGCACACTGATGTAGTTTTTTTCCCGTCACCTTAATCCATACTTCTCTTGGAAATGGGCACGTCTGCACACTGTGTGGTCTTTTTCCTGTTGAACATATATACTCGGAAAATTCAAGGCATCCAGAATAAGTAGATGCCAACTGAAGACCAGGTGAGAGTTTAAAACTTTGCTCGTTTCTCATGTTGTGAAATGGTTCACGAAGTAGACGATGTCCTTCGTAGAAGACAACATTTAAGTGGCGAAGCGGTTTCAGGAACTACTTCAAGAATTTGCTGCAAAAACAAACGAAATCCGACTATTGCACAACCCATTCGAGCGCAAAGTTAAAAATGGCCGAACGATAGAGACCTGATTCATTTTTGTGATCCTTTGTCATCTGAGCAATTGCCAAACGAGAAGGAATCCACAGGACACCACGTCGATTTTTGGCATGCCACGCGTGTGAAGCGGGACGTCCAAACACTGAACAGATTTATTCGATAAGCAATCGAAGTGTGTCCTGAGGATTGTCTTCTCAAACTTGAAACTTTGATCCAGCAACATGATAAACGTAAACATGTCCAGTCTTCTTAGTGATTTGACATAGACATCCATAATGTGCAAGTTATGAATGAACCTTTCAACTGGCCGTCTACAGCAAGCAGCTTTTCACTTCTCGAATGCATGACACATTACTTTCTACTTTGAGTCTAATTCTGTCTCCGCAAAGCGACCGGAAAGACCTAACACCGGTTTACTTTTGTTTTACAATCCGCCCTGGTGCTAGGTGTGATGTCGTACAGTAAAACTGATTTTCTCCTTAGCTGGATGTTCTCACTCCTAGTAAGGTTAATCACCCTTTTGCCAGAACCATTTTACTCTACAAATCACTCATCAGCGTAAACGCACGTTCCCATTTAAGTAACTGTCCATTCCCCCCCTTTATTCCGAGTCACATTATGTTGACTATTGGAAAGCAGTAGAGTGTGACTACGTTACTCTGTTATGTCCTCCTACTGAAAAGGGTGAACTCTCATGTAGACCATTGCACCTTACGTTGAGAATCACCGAAAGAACGCCTACAAGTGATATTTTGGGTTGTCCGGCTGTCACAGTTGGTCCTAGTGAATAATTTGCAGATAACAGCGTTCACATATCGCCTTGAAGGTTTAGTGAGATCAGTGATTTCGACCTGTCTCGGAAGTCCTAATCGCCGAATTATCGATTGGAGTTAACAGGCAGTAACTGTGTCTCCTCTCGAGACGATCGGGCAACCTGATCATTGCTCACAAGCGAGAGTGGTTGAGCGTTCAGATTGGATAATTCGGTCGTGCTTAATGTGAGGTTTGCCTCATGATTGAAATGGCCGGAGTTCAAATCCCGGCCGTGGCAAAGAGATGCAATACTGACGAGCTCTACTGAGAGCGAAACTCGAATCTAATGCTCCTTTTCGAAAGAGGCTGGCTGGAAAGTCTACCTGAATGTGAACGCTGCGATCAAATGTGGATAACGGTCAACTTAAAAAATTTCATATAATTTCTCTGTTAAGACAAAATCAGACTAAAGACAATAAGGTACTGAAGTCGTCGAACTCCGTTTGGAGGATGTGCATGAGAAACAAGATTCATACGTAGAGTTAAATAGGTTCAATGACTACAGACAGTTAACTATCAAATCACTTGTGTAGTTGACACTTAGAAAAGTATGACACCACATGCTGAATATGATTCATGGGTGAATGTACTCCAACGGTTACCCATAAAGGATACATTACTGGACATTACAGAAAACTCACAATCAGAATAATGTGAATGTGATGAGTTGACTTACCGAATGGCGAGAAAAGTGACCTTACAGTTAAAGCAACAGACTTGAGAAAATTGAATCGTGATACCTATCTTGAAGCATACCGTCGGCTACTATAAGCTGTTCAATCAACAAGATGAAACAACTGAATATCACGATAAAATTGTGAAGAAATGTCAACATACCCTGCTTCCTGAAATCCGAATTGGATTAATGTGTCGAAGAAATGGCCACTATAGTCCCGACATAAAGTTACCGCGTTTTTTCTTTGATAAACTCCACCCATCGAAATCACCGTGTCACCTATGAACAACAGTTACATAACTCATTACCATTCCTAGAAGTCCTTATTTCTAGGCGCTCAGACGGTACACTCAGTAGGTCTGTTTGGCGAAAAGCCACACGAAGTGGGCAAGACCTACAATTCTCTTCATTTACGCCCGTGGCTTACAAACGTAGTTTGGTGCGAACCATTTTCCACCGAGCAAGGAAACTGTGCACGGCCGACAGCCTAAAGTCGGAGGAGGAGCTTTTGAAGAGTGTTCTGCTTGGGAATGGGTATCTGGCCAAATTTATTGAAACTTATTGTAAGGAACGAGTGGCTACCTCCCAACCAGTTAGTGCCGGAAAAGCATGTTTTTACCAACCTTCCTTACACAGGTGACCACAACACTACTGATAAAAGTCGGAAGTTGAAATCTGCCATTGGTCACACATCCCGCGGCGGAATTGCGCTTGTTGTTCTCCACTGGCAGGATGAGCCCCCACTGTCCTGATTGATCTTTCTCGGAAAACTCTGCCTCTCACGTTACCTACCAGTTCACCTGCAGTTGTGGTGATTCATACACTGGCAGAACTGACCGAAATTTACGACAGAGGAAGGCGGAACACATCTTCAAGTGGCTAGTGCAAACAATGACTCAAGGCGGGTCAGTATACCAACACCCGAACAGAAATCCGGCGTCTTCGATCGCGAAACACCTAATCACAACAGGTCATGTGGTTAACCACGCCACTTCGTTCACGGTCCTATTGCGCAATCGCAACCCTAGATTGCTGGCGTTCTCCGAGGCAATGCTGGCGCAATCCCTTTCGCTGCCGTGGCGGTGAATCCTGATTGCAACTATGTGAAGTTCGTTCATTTCATTGTTTTGACGCTACGCGCTTAACCTATATAGCTGAATGTTTCATGTAACCGACTGATGTGAATAAACGAAATGCCTGCATATCGCAATGTGTCTTCTTGATCTCACTGAGTCAACGAAAAGGTTAAGTAAATGGTTTGGGTCGTTATTGTTGAGATTGGCGTACATGCTTAGTGCAGTAGCGCTCGTCTGGACCGCGCCCCTCTTGTTCCATTGTCTTCTCTCTCTTGTATGTATCGAACGCACTGAATCACATCCAGTTGGCGCGTTCCAATTGGCTCGTGACTGCGCACTCGCGTGCGTGCGTTCGGATGTGGAAGAGGGTTTTCGAGCCGATGAGCGTGGACTTTCATGTGCAGGTTGGGAAAGTAAGCATCGCCTAGACTACATGGCTAGGCACGTGACGGGCCACGTGAGAGAGCGAGACGATGGCTACGGTGGTGAGCAACCCCGTCAGATGATGCTGGTGAACGTAAATGGATCTTGTAGAGTCCCATAGCCGCCGATTGGACTTAATGTCTGTTTGTAACGTCTGGATAAACTTGGTGAGCGTAGCCTTTATCTCCAGACAAGACCAATGAGCGGCTTTATCAGCAAAGCAAGAGGCCCTACTGATGTCTAACAATGACCAACACTTGTCACTGAAAGTGGCTTCGAAATTCTGGTGCTCGACAAGCAATAAAGATTTTATCGACACAGCCATTAGCTGAATATTAAATGAAAACAGACAGCCGTCTTCGGTGAAGTACAAAGGTTGGCAGTTATAGCCGACAGACTATACGACCGTATCAAGTAAACAGATCCAGTGTCAGTAACTCGATAACCGAACCATCGGTAAAAGTCGGCAGCATGACAAGCAATTGCAAAGATCAAGGTGGTTGAAACTGAACTTAGTTTTTTGATACAGTCAGCTATCACCTTACGCAACTGGTCAGTCTGGTCGATTAAGCATGAGCGTGAGAACAGGGTAAAATGGTCGGAGATACGCAAGCCGCAATGAGACTGCATGTGGATGGCCCAAAGAAAGACAAGCTCCAGAACAGATAAATTTTACAATAAAAAAGGTAGTAGAAAGTCTGTAAACATTCACAATCAATAACAGAAACATCCCTACTGATTCCTAAAAGAAAATATAATTACACAAGCATTTGAACGGTCTGGAAGCCCAGAAGAGTATCTAGTATTTTGAAGACTAAACGAAACTCATTCTAAACACCATACTACTAAGCGTATCGGCCTTCAAGACAGTGAAATCTGAGTGCACATTAAAAAAACCTGCATATGAGATAGGGAACACAAACGGTTATTCAGTAGAACGTGTATTTCTCGAAAAACAGCTGCACACAAGTCCAGAAGATCACGATACTTGTTGTTTGTGCAAAGTTGCGCTTGATAATAAAATGACCTAGATCAAAGTGAAATGCATCACAATAAGGTCATCAGGAATCCGTAGGAGGTGACAGCGATTCAATTATTGATTCAATGGATGGAACATTCAATTGGTAATTAAGCCCATTTTCGTCCGACGTAGTTGCTGAAGGAAGAAGAACACGAGTAAAGAGACGCCAAATCAACAACAATAATGGCATACGAAGTTTGGGTTCGTTTGGGTTAAATAGTCCTAGAAATTGCATCCAGTTCATATAGGCCCCAAAGTCGTAAGGATTGTGATAAATCAGGCCAAGGTGCCGCATTTGTTGGGCGAATCGCTTGTTCACGTAATACTCTATATTGGTTTCTCCTCGTGTAATCAGATAAGTTTGCCACAACCAAAGTACCGCCGTCATTGGGATTGCAATAATGCCAATTTTAAAACACACGGACGATAATCGATGGGCCAAGTGGGACGTAAAGGAATTAGCTGCATGCATCCAAATTGGTCGAACAGGATCATTCGACTGCCACTCCTGGATAGACAGACAGAAAATAAAACATAAATTAAGAGATAATGAGAAAGATAAAACTAACACATAATCAAGCACATCATAAAAGTGACCCACTTTAGCAACGTATGTTTCCGGCTTCGATGTCGCCAGTATTTCATTGAGATGTGCTTCGTAGTCCCAACGACCAACCGTTATCATATAGAGTCCACCAATGCTCATGAAAAGTAAACTCAGATAAAAATGCCGATGTGTACGCAAACCGACACAGTTGGCAATCCATGGGCAATGATGATCCATGCGCAGGATGCACCTCTCACATATGCTACAATGATGTGCTCGGGGAGGTCGGGGATAACAGCAGCGTAAACACATACTGACGGTTGGTGCCATTTCAGGCGAAAGGACGGTGGGGACTGCACCAGGATGACGCCATATGGCAGATAAATAATGAAACAATACCAAAATTAGAAACCAATGGCTACAAACTACGTGCGTCACGAACCAAAAGCGTTCAACAGAAAGGTCACAGGGATGTTCGGTTGCATGAGCACATGCATTCCACATGAAAACGCGACGAGGAATTAAGCAGAAATAGAGCACCAAGATAAACCATGTCACGTAGAGCACCACTAAAAATGCAAGAGCCCGGCCAAAGTTTCGGCGACCGCCGACATGCAAAGCAAAACAGTTAAGAAGCGGGTCTACTGTACATAGAAAAAATAAATTGTGAAGACAACTAAATGCCAAGAGAAAACGTTGTTGAACGCCAGCGCTCTTGAACTCTGTGCAATAGAGACGATTCAGGGACGGAAATAATATGCACAGAGATCGGAAAAATGATGCTACCTTCTTCTGGATGATGAGTGTAAAACTTCGAATCGGTAAGTGAGGGCGTGATTGACGCTGAAACGGCAGCAATGGATCATATTCAGCATGTGATCCAAGCTAAAATGGAAAAAATAGAGTTGAGAAAAGTAAGGAGTAACGATCGGCGACGAGTAAGGCCACCAGGATGCTGGTCGTGACTACCTCACGTTTAACAAGAACGTGTCCAGGATGTGGATCGGAACGAATTTCTACTGAGCCGATATAAGAAACAAACGGGTCTGCCCAACGAATAAGCAATTACGAGGAATTGTTGACAATATTGAAGTAGGGAGGGGGCTAAATGGAAAACATAACATATACCCATTAACGACATTTGAATCTGGCACGTAACCGGCGCCATCTTAGACGGCTCGTCTGCCACCCTGAAGCTTCTGAATCTTTCCTCATCTGAATGATACATGCAACAGAGAGATAGGCGACCGCAACCGAAGGATTATGGCCTAGTACATCACTTTGCTGCTTGATGGATAGCGTTAATTAGCTAAAGGCTTTAATGATCTCAAAGGTTTCTTCTCTGACGAAGGCGACACAGATGCATAATGTCCACAACTAATGTTTATTCATAATTAAAAGATTCAAGTATGAAAATTTGGGCTCCGGTTAGATTCGAACCAGCGGCAGAAACAATACGCCCAAAATTAGCTATGGGATCATGCCTAGAGGTCATAAGTTTCACGTGTGGATGCAGCTGCCCAACATATTATGCCCCAAGTGGGGAATTGACTGTTTCGGTATGATTTCTTAGCAGACCAGAGCTAACAGAGCTCTATTACTGATAAGCAGTTTGGCAGATCTGTTACTGTAGAAGAGACAACTCCAAAATCAGTTGTTTTTAAGGATAAACACTGCACAAACTGTAACATGATTTCCAAATGCAAACAAAATAAAAGTCACGGAAGGTTGGGCTATTTTGTTTTCTCCTTTCGAGGTTAAGTGCCAACATTTACCTGTTAATTATGACTCACTAACAGTTGATTCAATTTGAGTCTGTGAGTATTACACGACCAAGGCGCCAGTTGTCACGTGATACAGGGATGTTCACAACCAGATATGAACTTCAGGCCTGCATACAATGTGCCAAGTACGACCTCATGCATGATTTATAAAACAGTAATAGCATCTCCACTGTCCGGGAAGCAAACGTCTTGTTTGCCATATACGCTACTTTGCATCACTAATCCGCCGTCGCAAAATCCTATCTGGATACCATGAAATTCTCCATTGTGAGGACTCCAAAATCTTTGGCTGACTTCGCTTCACTCTGTGTTCTTGCCTAGTCCCCCTTACTAAGGAGCCTACAAACCCTTATCTGCTTGTCTGCAAGTAATTGACCGTATTTATCCAAAGCAAAGACGGTTGCCACTCACCTGATTATCGCTGAACATTAACGAGGTCCTCCAGCAGGTGCACGCCGGCAGGACTCCCGTCACCTTCACATCACTAACAGAGACGTTGTAAGAACAGTTCAGATTCCTAGATAGGTCACTGACAAACATCACAAACAGTGAAGAAATTAACACATACCTCTGCCACAGCGTCCGCTAATTTTTTCTCTGTTACTCCGAAGTGAAATTCCGATGCACTAAAATTTTACCTTCGGCCTCAACGATATCCCAAAAAGGTTCAAACAGCGAAAACACCGAACATTTATCCAAAAAATGGGACTGAGAGAAATGCATAGTTAAAACCATCGAGTCACTATCTTGGGAAAGTATTTTGTGTATTGACATTTAGGATACAATATTCACGACATGAGGGGACCAGAGCAGATGAGAATAAACGACCCAGCAAATGACATACTAGTTTCAGTCAGAGGTCCAGACCCCTTCATGGCGTTTAATGCCAATCAAGGAAGTTTCTGGTTGGTCTAGAAGACGAGTAGGAAAAAGTTGTCACGGCATATGGAAATAACATAATCTCAGTTTCAGATGTCCATTAAAATACACCTTGAAACCACCCGAAGCAAGCTCGGCTACGACTGAGAAAAAAGTCGGTTCCAGGATGTAACCGCATGTTACTTGTAAATCATCTCAAAGTCTTCCAAAGTGCAATAAAACTATGGGAGTAAAAAACAGCTTGTAAAGGCCCACGTGAAAGTTAGAATCAAATCAGCATGCATCCGTATAATGCAGGGTGCACATTCAACTTGCCACGCAGTTATTTCTAGATAATATGGGCTAGCCCCCGCACCAAATTCTCTGAAGAAGTTCCACGGTAACAGCGACTTTTTCACTAAAAAGCCCACTACTTGATCCATACATCTCAATAAAGTCCAGGTATAAATACTACATCGCTCCGATATTTTTCTTGTACTCCAGAAAAACATTATTTTGATGACCGTGTAGGTCTTCGCCGCAGGTGGCGACCGAGGTCTTGAAAACGACAGGATCGCACTGACCGGAACGCAGAAATCCTTCCTCTGGACGAGAATGAACGAGATCACGTCACTTATAAGAAATGCAGGTATGATGTGATTTCCAATGAACCTACCGTTAATTTGGAAATAGCAAGGTAAACTACCTTGACTGAACTATATACGTTCGTTATACCACATAAACTATACACTATCGATCGAGTTCTTAGTGAATAGGATCCAATCCTGAAGTCCGATCTACTCAGTTCAATGGGTTCCCAGCAGGTTTACTTAAGAACACCAGACGAAACATTCTGTGTGCTCACAAAAGCACAAATACTTAGTGACTTGCCGCTGGATCAGTCTCGCAGAATGGAAGGCCACAGCAACGTATATTAGTAAATTAGTTGATAACTACTCCACCGCTGGCTATCGATCAATCAACCCAATCAGTGTTCAGTGGAAGGTATGAGAACGGTTACTCAGGCACAGAATACCAATAACCATATCTCAATATCTGTTCTGAACGACTGACATACCTCTCTTTATAGACGGTTTAAAAAAGCCAGTGATTACAACCTTGTCTGAAACGCAACCTTCTTTAATTTTGTAAAGGCGTTCCGCTGAGGGTCGCATAATTCACCCCTAGACAAACCAGTACATCAAAAGTTCTATTCACCACTGGATAGTTTCTTCTTTAAAGAGCAAAATTTTGTTATCAAAACTGGTCCTGACCTTTATTCTTATGCACCTATACCAAAAAGAGTTCCTCAAGGCGCGGTTCTCGGACGTTCGCAATTTTTAATATATACAAGCGGCCTTCCAGAAGTAATCCTCGGTAACTCTGTATTGTAAGCAGATAACATGAAAATATGGAACTCCCACGTTCACATCATTATTCAGGTTGATCCTGGCGTGGTCAGGCATCAGTCATGACTGGTGCACTCTCATCATCTATGACAAGTGTACACACCTTTCTCCTTAGGAATTCCGCGAACACATTTGTTATATAACAGTCGAGAAGTCAAAACGGAACTTAATAAAGAAACAGGAACCCGAGCTTCGTCCAACTTTCCTTGCTCTTATCACAAAGTGGCAGCCCAGGGCTATGCTGTAGGAAACTTAAAACAGACAATTAGACTGGCACATAGAAAAGTTTTTCGAAAAATGTACAGGGTCCCTACCGCACTTTTATTCGAAAACTCTAAATCACCGGCTAATTCACCAGAGAATGTTCGATAGTCTGCCACTAAAATGGAAACAAGTCTTATCTGTCTCATTTTCTTTAAACGCCCTGTAGATGTTCACCATTTTTGAGGGTCCGAACGGTCCGCGAGGGCATGATAACCTGTACAGCCTCCAGCCTCAAATTTTCAAGGGATGCTTTTTTATACCAGAATTCAGGTCGGCCCAATGCTCATACAAAGAAGGTCAGCAGCCAAAATGCCGAGACTCGTGCCTCCAGAGATCCAATGTCATACGCGTTTAGACATCAGCCTTGCACCTGTGTAAGGATCAATAGTTAGCCCAGTTCAGCCTACACAAGTTGAATTTAAATATCAGATCATGCTTGAGTTCTTACACGCGTGACTTCTGCGAATTCAATTGTGCCATAACGAATGGGCAGAAAAATCCATTCGTTCAATGTTGACTTTACAGCAGGAAGAAAACATAAGTAGTAGTGCTATTAAAGGCTATTTAAACATTCGCAATCGAACAGATTCCTCATGACGGGTTGACGTTTTTCTGAATGAAATTAACGCTGAACACGTTCACTGATGAATACGTTCTTTCGGACTAGTTTTACGCACACCCTTTCCGTACTCATCTACTAAACTTGTACTCATTATTGCTTCAGCGGATGTCTTATGTTCACAGATGAGTGAACTTTAATTTTTGGACGTTCAGCCTTCTCACTCGTATTCGTGTCGTGCAATCTACCGTTCGTAACACATTAGTCCCAAGAGAAATAAGCAAATAGGGACAAAGTAAATGCGTGTACTTCCAAGTTCAGCGGTCATGAGCTTGACCAGAATATGGCGTGGCTCGGAGAGCTTTCACCGCGATGACGATGGGAAACATTCTAGAGGAAAGTTTTATCAACCGAACCCAATCAGAGGGAAAATAATCGTCGTGGACGCAGACAGGCTATGGACTGCGGCTTGCAGTTGTTTAGGACAACTATCCGAGTGACCACCTGTACCCCGACAGTGCAGGCGACACATACGCATTTCAATAAAAACGTCGTTGGCTGACCACCATACAGTTTTACCTAATCATTAGTGGTCTCGTAAAATAAAGTTCGGTGATATAAACGGCTAGCTAGCCTGGGGAGTACGTGACCCAGTCTTTGTGGACTGTGCAACTTGAGATGACCAGCTGATCACGTTGGCAAACTGCTCTATTGCCCACGCGATCATCCTACTTGATGTGAACTAACTGAGAGAGACAACAATAGTTAAACACAATAAGTCTGTTGATATTTCCGGTCTGAACCACGTTTGCAAACCACACAGCAAAACGGAACGAATAGAAGCATCACACGCCCGTCCTTTCAGCAATAAGCGGACACTATTCCGACGCCACCGGTTGGTAAGGGCAACATATGCCGGCACTTTTCTCGCTGATATCTTATGAACAATATAACAAACTGAGGAAATGGTGCAACTTAGTACGTGAACCGGCCGACAATCTCAAGCGGGTTGTGTGCAATAAAGAAAGTAAGAGTGGGATTGCTCCAGTGCTGAAGTAACACTCCACTATAAAAGTTCCAAGCCCAATCCATTTAGACCAGCTTGCATGTCTTCGGCAGAGGCTAAGCAGTAATATGTAAACAGCAAAGTTCACGACTAACTTCGTGCTGAGAAATTCAAAATCAGGCTCACTGGATACCTTGAGTACACCTTGTAGAATGTTGTCCATGACAAAAGTAAACAGGTAGTAGATCGTGCACCTCTGATGAACACTGTTGGAGGTGGTGGACACTCGATATGGCTGTTCATAAACTCCCACTCTAATCGTGTAGTGAGCTTAACAGATTCATGTATTTCTCTGGAACTAATTTGGGAAAGAAACAATTGTGGAGAAAACTGCAAGTAACCACATTAACAGCCTTTAGGTATAGATAGATTACGACCGTCGGCTGCCCATAAGAGGATCAATATTGCGCATGCTACAAATGTGGTCAATGCACCCCCGACAGGATTGGGATTCTGCTGTCAATAGTACATCTGACTTCTTTAAGATTTGGTGGACGGATGCAATATAAGGCCGGTGATTAACTCAGACGCGACAAAAACTAGATCAGTGCTTGTGTAGCTGTCACAGACATTTGGCTCCCTTTTTGAAAACTTTAATAAACGCTGACGAGCACCACTTACTTGGTAACTATTCACGCTCCCAAACCTTCTGAAGAAGCTCTGATATTAAGTTCTCCCGTCATCCTTGAAACGATGAGATTTGAAACCGGAGTCTCACTGCACTTGAATAAATTACGCACCACGGCCACTTATGCTTCCGGCGGAAGGCCGCTGGGAACGCGATAACTGACAATTCGGCTGAAGCCAGTTAAGCCGTTTCGCAAAATGTTCATCCCATTTTGGTCACTTAATGTGACAAGTTGGTGAAAAGTGAGCCATCTTGTTCGAGCATGGTTTCGCTAACACCAACTTAACAGCTAACACAAACAAGATTCAGGAACGACATCATTTTGTCCTGCTCATGTTCACTCTGCCTTCTTCGACCGTCCCACCAAGTGGTGCTCACAGTCTTTACACAAGCTTATAGTTCACTCGGACGGTCGTTACCACACACAGTCAGGTTGTAGCGACTGATGCTAGTTCGTAAGGTCAGTCGATCAGAGAATCGATTACATTGCAAGTGCGCAGCTCCCTTACAGCAGACTTTCACTGCTATAGCGAGTTGTCCCTAATGCTCGTTGAATTCTCTCACTTAACCTGATCACCACAACCTGCTTGCCAGAAGTAACTAATAAACATTCTTTCAGACAGTCGCTAGAATGTCCGTTAACTATATGATGTGTCTAATCATACCAACATTGGCCGGCTGGACAGAAAGGCCCCACTATCACACCTGCAGGTCTTATTCTTTCGGGTTTACACTGGATATATGGTGTGTTGGTGGAACCGCAATTGGTGCGGAGGAGGCCAATTGCGGTGACTGCTAAGCGCAGGCGTCCCTTGGCTTCGGTCACTCTGACAGGCAAANTTCGGGTTTACACTGGATATATGGTGTGTTGGTGGAACCGCAATTGGTGCGGAGGAGGCCAATTGCGGTGACTGCTAAGCGCAGGCGTCCCTTGGCTTCGGTCACTCTGACAGGCAAATCCGTATCGGATGCCGCCAACCGTGTTTAATCATATGACCTCTGAGTAAACAGTAAAACGAAGAACCACCTGCAGCAGCACGAACGAAGTCCAGGCGGTTGGTGCAAAACGCACGATTCTTAATCAAAGTGGAAGAATCTGTAATTGACCACTACATGGTCGATTTGCGTCTTTAGTTGACGCGTACAGGAGGGTCTCTATAAAACAGTGTTTTTCTGTGTAGAAATGCGACACGATACAGAGGCCGTGATAAGCACATATTTGTAGCAGTCTTTCAGTTGTCAATGCGTTGTGCTCATACACCAAATGTATCCAGCCGATTGGGATAAGACTACCAATATGATATGAGTGTTTGGTCTGCTTCAGACAATCGATGGAAGTCTTAACTTCCTGGTACTGTCGGAATGATCGCCGGTTAGAGTGTATACCGATATAATCAATATACTTGTCGACAGGCTGATGAATTCATAGCGTCTTGCTGTGCATACGCAACTATTCAGTGGAAACCAGTAGAGAAAATACTGCTCTACTTTGAAACTCACTGTGATCTCCACTCCCGCTTGATTATGGGGTTTAACTTCGGTGTTACCAGATACTCCGACGGAGAGGCGCTTGAAACAACAGTTATTCGGAGAAGTTGAGTGAATAAACAGGTTAGAATCACATATTGACATCCTCAAGATACAGAGCACAACAAACTTAAGAGGCAAGGGAGTACACGCCAAGGAAGCATGCTGGCTCACTTGTGAGTAGTGCCCAGAGATCAGAGGCGCTAATTCCCACCAGCTGCCCAAGATTTAAAAGGCAGTTACCACCCAGAAGTACAGGAAAGACAAAGTGAGATGTCAGGAGGAACAAAAGTGGTGACTGAATAATGTCATTGTGTGGTGTAATTTGTGCCTGTACAAACTGACAGTATTACATTTAGATTGCGTGCCCCAACACATTTATTACCTAACCTTCTCAGCCATCTTAGCTGTGTTGTAAAGTAAACGAGACATCCATTGCAGCAACTTCGTTGTCTCTCTCTTCCGCACCTCGTAACAGAAAATTGTTCTCGTTCATAGCCACGATAGTGTAACGTAAATGATAACTCCAGATTCTTCTCAATCGATCATGTCGTAATAGGGGGCGTGGGCTGATCTGAGGGTTCCAATCCCGGGTTTCGTAGTCTAACTATTTGTCACATCAACTACACAAAGGATCACACCTATGATCAGCTGTTCGCCACGACCTGCCCGGCACCGGTGAGTGACCGACCATTTGTTCAGGGTGACTTCAACGTGCGAGTTAGGTGAGTTAGGAGTACTCGGACCCTTCGGCATTGGTGCAGTCAGCGAGAACAGTGACCGTCTGTCCCGCTCGTATGCTAATCACAAGTTTGCTATCGAAAACATTCGATTTCGACTGGAGGCGAGCCATATCAGAACTTGGACTCATCCACGAAATGGTCGTCACCACTTGTCTGATCACGTAGTCGTGCGACAGCGCGACATTTGCGAACTGCGTATCGCATGAGTGGTGTGTGGAGTCCAATGTAGCGTAGATCATAGGCTGATCGGGATTAAATTGGTCATTCATGTCTACAAGGCTGTTCATTGCGTAGCATACGGAGAACGGCAGAAGCTGGACGAGAAACGACTGTGAAACAAAAAAGCGAGGACTAATTTTCAACGTGCAATTGCTGTTCGTCTGAAAGACGTCCCCGTGTCCACTATCTTCGGGTGTGTGTGGTAACACCTCGAAGAATAAATCACTGTAACAACCATCGAGAAGGTCGGTATCCAGCACCAGAAACGGCCGGACTGGTTTGACGACAATGTAACTATCCACAGCTTGATACCAAAGATAAGTACGACGTTTGCCACCATCACAGCGGGCTGTTATGA
>QNGE01003876.1:26136-73309 GCA_008508345.1 Paragonimus westermani | reverse complement strand
TGAGCCAAGCATATACAGCTGGCGATATCTGTTTCGAATTAATCTGCCACAATGACTGTAATCAAAGTATACCTGTACACACCACCCACTTTAAGTAGCTTGCCCTAGGCCACTCGTAGTTTCATTCATACCCCATGTATTCAATGTAAACCAGAAGAACTAAGACTTGGACGAGTGTGAGTGAAGGACACTGTGGTTCATCTCTTCAAATCTTGTTGGCCAATTTGCAGGTTGGTATGACGGTTACGCCCTTATCTCGTAAAATGGAAATTCAGATCATATGATCTGTTCTGGGGAGAAAGATACTGAAAATATGAGACAAGAAGAATTTCACTATAAGTACCTTAAAACAGAAGTGTAATCAAGGCATTCTTGAACTCTTGAATAAATGCTTCTTGCCTCTGTTTCCTGGTTCTGTGCCTTCATTGCTTGGGTTTATTGTAGGAATATCGAAAACTGATTCTTTTTGTAGTAATTTGGAAATAACTGCGCTCTTGCCGTCAAAGCGATCCGGGAGTTTCTGACACCCGCTAACTGTCGTCCCGATGATTGCTGCTGTGATCTGTCCCTTGAGATGTTGCTACATACTGCCAAAAAAAGCGGGTACAGAGGCATCTCTCAGAGAAACAGCAACTGCAAGGGGAAATACCGCCCTCACCTTTGAGTTCTGCAATTGCTTAACATCCAGCTCCTACCTTTAGCCAGATGATCCGCAGTGAACAGCCTTGGAAACATGGATACTCATTCTGGTACCGATCGGCTTGTGATCTCTGTCACATTTAGCCCTTCTGCAGCAACAACGTGATAAGCACGTCATAATCTTTGTAAGATCGCATGATCAGGTGGTCGAACAGATGTTGATGAATGATTCGTGAGTGCACGCTAACAAATTGTTTGCACCCAGCTAAAACCCCGTTCAAGATAACCAACTCAGTGATAGATTACAGGCAGAGATGATCACCGTTCTCAGTGAGTGCGCGAATTCCGCCTAGCCCAACGGTACCTGACTATGCTGTAGAGTCGCACCCAACGCGGGTTCTGAAGTCACGCGGAACAAAAGGTCGGTCATTCACTGGTGCCGTTTGGACTTTGTCGGACAACTGATCATAGAATCGTTCCCTTACCATCAGTGTTATATAAAGTTCGTGCTTGAACTCCAAGAAATGTAACGGAACTACCTCAGTCGAGTGGGTGGATAGACATGATTAAGGGGTTAATGGCATGAGCTCGTCTATCATTAGAGGATTTATGTGGTGAACGACTACGGAACATGCTTTGTTCTCGTGGGCATCATCCTCTGGGTAATCCATGCAGCTAGCTGTGTACAAACAGCCTGCATCTCACAGATTAAATCAGTCTGTAGACTCTATCTCTTCCAGGGCTTATACATTGACGCAGTAACGGTTTAATTCCATAACGGCTAGTGGAGTGCCACTCTGACTGAAAACGTTAACCTAATGGAGAAAGGAAGATGGTACTTTTGGGATACCTCGCCAGTCTGCTCCACTTAGCAATGTGGACAATACCGAGCTTAGCGGTGCATTGGATGTGACACTGATTTTCGGTCCTGATCACTTTTGCGTGCAGCAGATTCATTGCGAACTACAGCAAGCTTCTGAGAATTAGTGCGGGTCTTTGACCGTAGAGGGTAATGGCTGGTGAGCATGGCTAACATTTTGGCACCCAGTGTGCTGTTTGTTTCATCAGCATCTTCCTTAAGCCAAGTTCTGCCAAAGAGGAGCCAGGAGCGATATAATCATGCTTACGATACTGCTGTATAATCATAAATTCGTGTCTGTCTGCATATGCACTGCTATGCACTCAGTATTGCGAAATACACAGATATAGGCGCAGCTGTTTTTGAACCGGCTGCTCCTCCTTCGTCTATAATATACTCCCGAACCTGAAAGGACCAAGGTCATAGCATAACCCACCGGAGCAAAACAGCACACATACCTGACCACCATGCTAAGGTAGCAGAACAGCTCGGGCGCTTACTGTAGGTGACATTTGTTTGAGACCAGCCAGTCACAGTGACCATAGGCAAAGGACACACGCCCGTGACATTTACGGTGGGCGGCTTGAGCCGTATCGGCTTAGGTTTTACTGACACACAACCTGAAGTAGTACGACCAAGAAGCGTGTGGGTGTGACTTATTTGTTAAAGATGTTAATGCTGGTAAGCCAGTTCGTAGGACAGTATGAAAGTGAAGCCCTCATCTCTTTGAAACTCAACAGAAAGTCCATAGATGTGATATCCAAAACTGGGGAGAGAAACATTGAAGATATGAGGCAAGAAGTAGCGCACTATAGGAGTGCACAATATTGTACTCCAAAAGACTAAAGAAGGAGAACAGAAGTTTAAGGTGGACTGGAAATCCACAGAAACACCCGCCAAACAATACATCGACAAGGCTGAAAAGAAGAAAACTTTGAAGGTCACAAGTTCACTTGCTTCCGGAAAGTGAGTAGTTAGCTTGTCGAACGACAGCGGCCCTTGTTTATTAGAAACGAAAACGCAGTTGTAGCTGACCGAACTTGTTCGAGATTAACGCACCAGTCGCTTCTTAACCAGCGATGTAATATGGGTATGTCAGTGACTTGGGTGTACCAGACGGCAAACGCACTCGCAACCATATTCATTGCAGTGCTATATGGTCATATCACCACGACATATGGCATATATGGTCTCTTTGCTTATCGCACGTATGAACTCACGACGGCGCAATAATTGTTCATTGAAAGTGCAGACTTCCCTCCGGTTAAACTCTAGGTGTTCCCAACATACAAACTCAACGTTACCACCCAAAAGTTCATTCTTTTTTGACCGGCTTCACATCTCTACAGCGACTGCCCCAATCCCGTCCGTGCCCGTTCTTTGAAAAACCTCCGTGTCCGGAATCATGTCCGGCTACCGAGTATCAAAGAGGCGTCTTAGACAGCACAAGTGAAAATCGCAAATTCCGTTGGTACAAAGTTCAAATTTTGCTTCTGTACAATAGCACGGATAACGTTAATGGGTGGTAGACAAGCACCCTATGACTCAGTTTTAGGCTGTAGTTCCTCCAAGACGTCCAAAAGCAGCACAAGCCCCCACCATACGAGCTCGTAACTCACGGTCCACAGACAGATCTGCGCATGCATCTGAAATCCGCTTAAAGAGAGACAAGCGATGATTGCTCAGGTGTATACACACATCATCGTGTTGATTTTCAGTTCTCAACAGCACAGGCACAACAGAGACTGACTGACTCAGTTTACTCAAGGGACCGGATAAAACTGGGCACACTCGGCTGGATCATCACCTTCGCTATGTGAATGTTCAAGTGATGGTTGATTCGTCCACCTTCGGGTCTCTCCATGCGTTTTCTTCGTCCAGTCTTTTGTAGCGAAATCGTAAGTTAGCTACTTGAAGACTTCACTGCCCTGCCTGAGACAGGATGTGTGAAGTTGTCCCAAAACTTTCAGTTTTTCATATAGTACCTAAGATTAAGAAAAGTGTGTGTGATGTAGGCTAACGGAGTGTTGTTTCTTATGTTACAAGACTGTGTGGAGTAAATCAGAACCACACTCCGCTCTAATTGCGGGTCGACTGTCGGTTTCTAGCCTATCATATTAATATATTTCTTATCTGCGCCTTGTGTAACAGTGTAAGGTACGATTTACGTATCCCGTCCAAACATACCCGGTCTTTACTCTTAGTGGTTTTTGATACATTTCTTTCGGTTAACTCGTGTCTTGGAAAATCGATTTGGTCCTTGGTGCACCACGGTGGCTCATAAGTCTGACATTCGCATTTAACCCAATTCTAGGATTTGCATTTTGACGGCCAGCTTGCTAAGCTTAATGGAATTATTTTCAGTCGAGCAAGCTGCTGAGTGTGAAAGTTTTGTTAGTTTGTGGAAACTTAAAAATTTGGCAAACAAGATAGCAACAGATCGGTTTGTTTAAACCCGACAGTTGGAAGCTCAGTAGTGCGTGCTCACAGTGATCTTTCATGTTAGATTCAATCCAGATAACCGGTGCTAGCCGCTGCTTTTCAGTGTACTGTAACCACTCTGCTGTTAAAACAATTGAGAGGAAGCAGCCGTTTGGTTTGTTTTGACTCACAGCGTGTGCCTGATGAACATTCAGAATATTGGGAACAATCCTGCAAATTAAGTGGACTGCAGTTGACATAATAAACTGCTGGTATCCCTTGAATTAGTACAGTGTCTGGAAATGTGCATTGAGCCTACCGCCCAAGTTAGTGCCAAGTGGATATAAATGTAGTGCCGTTTTTGTGGCTTGCAAAATTATGAACGAATGTCTCAAATTGAAGCAAGGACCCCACTGAACTATATGAAAACTTTCCTCACCAATATTTATTAACATGTGTTGTTGTAGTCTGTGGTGCAATTCCACTCATTATATGTCAGGTTCTATGACACAGACTTAAGTTCAGCAGCTTTTAAGACAAACTTTTCATGTCTCGTAACTTTACAGAATAAAAGAACATTATTCCGCTAGAGCCAATTTCGATCAGATTTCCAAACCAACCTAATAACCCATTGTCTCGGAAGGTGATTTACATTGAGCAAGAATGTGGATAGGCCCAGGACCAGAACATAAAGTGCGATTTTCTCTGCATTTCTGTACAAAAGACCGATCGATTGGACGATTTCATATAGATGTGTTTTTAGCAATGTCGTCAGAATCATTGCAAACAGAGCCAAACTCATCTGCCTAGAATTTGCTTGTTAGTTTCTAAGATAGTTAAATAACGTAAACGACTTATGACAAACATTATCCTCAGCATACAGATAGTACTGCCGTCAGCCTACCATGACAAAAGAAAACGAGTTATCCCACGTGTGGCTGTGTGATGTACCGTTTACGCAATGGAGCTTTAAGAGGTTATGGGTATTTCCAGCTCTTAGTTCAGTTCCAGCAGGTGTGTACAGTGAAGATGATATGCAGATGCAATCAGCTTAGCTAACAGTCAGCATGCAACGTTTAGCATATGCATGACAAATTACACTGAGTCTAGTTCGGAATGCTGTATTCGGCATTCCTTTTCCCAGGTTGACTGTGGAATATTCGAATTAACCATTTTTAACGGAGACATATCCATTAGTTGGACAATAGAAACTGACTTCCATTGCTTCTGTTCACATTCACGACAAGCACACTGACTTTCCGGGATGTTTATATGAATTGTGGTCATGCTTGGTTTACATGTAGTTTAATATTAGATGACTGAGACATGATTACGTAAGTGTGATTAAGTGCAGGAAGTTCAAAGCAGGTTAGGTATTGAGACGCTAAACGTACAGCGGTGCCATGTACAGTCGAAGCATCTAAATAAACAACGGGACAGTCAATTTGTTACATTGTGATGGAGTACTTGGACCAGGGAGGAAGGATACCCAGGTAGCTTTAGTCAAGGTATTTCATCAACCACTGAATTCAGATCGTCTGAAACTGAAAGGCTGACTGCAACCCGTTACATTAGTGTGTCCATTTTTCATCAAAATTCAATACACCCCTTAAAATTAGACTCTCACTCCAAACAAAGTGTCAGTGGCTTTTCGAAAGCCTTCAGTCATCGCCACCACGTGGTTAAATTTATACCGAAAATCTTAGTGCTGCAATGTTGCCGACCGAGAAATTATTGGACGTTGTAGAAAACGATTCTAAGTGTAACAAATTTCACGTTTGCTTGAACAGCCCTGTATGGCATCTTCAAGTTGTACGCATCTTCTTCTTCTTCTCACCTTCTCTCATCTTCTTTCTCCTCTGTAACGTGAGTTCTACAAAAGGGAGGTTTTGAGCTTTGGGTACACGGGAACAAAAGGAAATTTAACTTGAAGATCACCCACAAGTGACCACTGGCCACATAACCAGACGTCATTAACACAATCCTGAACACAGTTGGTGCAGAGAAGCTTGCTTCGGTGTTCAGCTCTTGATCGTTTCAAGACAATGTTTCATCGATGAACTCTAACAAGAACAAGGTTCCAGTAGTGTTCTTCTTCTAGAAGGAAGCTGACTGGAAGGACTATTTGAATATGACAGTTACCAGCAATGGTGAATGCTATCTTGTACATTGCAACCAAAAGTCCTCACCACTTACCTGTGATCTAAAGATTGTTAGCAAATGCACATGCACAGTCACCGGCAATAAAGGAATCGAGTCAGAGGTGCACATGGCAAATGACGGTAGACTTGACAACGAAGAAATTTATTAACTCAGAAATTATCTGATTTCAACGACAGCTCCAGCGACCAGCTATCTCAAAACATCCGATGAAGCTGTTGGAACAACCAAATTGGACAAAAAGAGTTGTATTCTGTGTCCAACTATTAGCTGAGCTACAACGAATGAATTATTCTGTATGAGTAACAAGATCGACCGAGCCAGACCGCAAACGCATTAAATGTTCCCAATTTTGTTTGGTTGAACGCTGACCTGAAACGTTTAGTGTCCAAACTAACTCCGCTGAGCACATAAGTCAAGATTACTCTAACATACTGCAAAGATCTTGTCGATGGACAACAGCAAGAAACTCGACACGTTAAATCGATTTCAAGACACGTGGTAGAAGATAGCGACTACATCGTTCTTCCTGACGGAATAAATGGGACTGGTCACCCGAGCAATACGAAACCTTTCTAGTAACGCAAATGTTCATCCATGCAGCTGTTAAAGGACTTATTTTTTGCATGGTTCGAATTTTTACCAATGTGACTGTTTCCATCGTAACAACTAATTTTTGCCATGTTTCCTGCACATAGTCTCCAATTGAATGCGTTGGTTTTCCGGGCTTTTCTTTTTCCCTGGACATGTCTTTCACGTCACATTGCCACATCTATTTTTGCTGACGTTTATCTGTTCTCAGTTAAGCGTCCACACACTTCCTGAGCGCACAGGTCAAAGTTACACAGAACTTCTTATAGGTTTTTCAAAATTGTACACTCGCATAACTGAGTTCGCTCTCAAGTCTACAGGAGATAATATTGACTCCTCACCGGTTAACTCATTTTCCGCGCAAAACATGTTCGAATCCAGTGGTAATGTGATATTTTCATTCTTCCAAAAGTTGGGTTTTTCGTTAATTTTGCTGGGGACAAATCGACATACATCATTTTCAATTCAATGTAAGCCAAAACGATTGAAAAGTATGTTTACAGAGAACGTAATGCTTGTTTGCTGTTTAACAAATGCTAGTTTTATTACGATTCCGCCGAAAGAATCTTCATTGACAACATGTAAGCCTTGGTCTGGAAATGTTCATATCCAGTAACTTCATCTAATCACTTAGGGTAGCAAATGGTTTTCGCTAAACAATGAGTTTGGCTGTGAAAATGTCGCGTACACACGGCTAAGTCCGGTTTAAGTAACCTCCAATTACCGCCAAGTACACGAGTTTTAATGTTTATTTGTCCGTTATTTTTGTTTTCATACACCACACAGGAAAAAGGCATTAAAAAGGAACTGTCTTGTGTTAATTGCGAATAAACCGGAAACTATCGGTCTTTTACGTTCTATTGTAGCGTGAATTGCCTGAGACATTGCTACGTAAAGCTAGCTGGTGATAATTCATTGGATTATTGTATTTGACTATGAAATAAATGAGCCAATCAGGTTTGGTTCAGTACCTTTAAGAAACAACAAGACCTTCCCAAAAAGATCACTGCTGTTAATTCACTTTGATTAATTCGTCTTTATATTAGAAAATGAGTATTGTATGAAATCTCTGATTTATCTTGTCGTATTTGGCTTATTTTAATCGATGCTTCTGGAAGTCGCCTTTTAGTATTGTTCGTCTAGTAAATGGTGAAGGTTCAAACTTGCCACCATATTGATTTTGAACCTTCGCTGAGAAATTTATTCTGCCAATCAAACTACAGCTGAACGTAAAGACACAATGCTAGCCAAACCACTCATCTTTTTGTCGCAACTGGTATGCACATAGAGTTGTGTTCGTATCGAAAAATAATCGATTGCATAAAAAATATGACGACACCCATAAGTAACATTGATAACAAGCCTAGTGAAGTGACACAGAATTCACGCAAATTACGCCATGATTTCTACGTACTACATATTAGGCGGTATATATTGCAACCGAGATAATTTCTGTCGCACAATCTATCGGTTACCCGGGCGTTCTAATTTCAAGACAATGGCTTAATGTAACCTATAGTAATTTATTGGTTAGTAATCTGCATGTTTTCCACAACCCATCTTTGAATTCTGAACAAGACAGGAGCAATTCAGCTGCAAAGTATACTGTTACTCTCAGCGTGCACCTGTTAAAACACAGTTAACACGTTATCTTAGAAAATAATGTTATACATTTCATGTACAGAACTAGTAACTGATTACGGCCGGCGTATTACATTGAGGCCCAGTTCCTAAAGATGCACTAGACCTCAGTTTCAATTTTTTCAAAGTTTGCCAATAGAACCTATCCATGCGAGGGCCGTGATTGAAACCCCGACCACGTTTTCATGAGTTAACCGTGTTAGCCACTACGTCACTGATCTCCTATTAGCCACGGCTATCTCACCAAGTACTAACGTTTGTGTAATTTCCAGAATACCTAATCGTTTCGACAGGAGGCGAAACAACTATCTTGTTACTCCCGCCCGATTATCTCTAGACTATTAAGTATTATTAGTTCAAACTGGAGGGATGCGCCGGTCATAGAATCGCCTGTTGAAACCAACAGGATAAGTAATGAGTCTGCTGGTTTGTTGCATGTGACCGGGAGTGTGTTCACTGACTTACTTTGAATGGGCTTGGGGTAAAGCAGTAAAACGTGAAAAGCGTTTGCTGGACAGACCATGTGACCCGTCTCCAGCAGACGTTTGGCATTCGAAGAAGCTGGCTTGTGCTGTCGGATGAGGCTGCGTCTGGTTAAGTCACACATCAGACACTCGGTAACTTTGAAGACAATTTGCTTCATCTTAAAGCGTTGGAATCTGTCACTCCTTCTAATGCAAGCGTTACGGCAGTCGGAGGTGAACTGACGAATATAATGTGAAGTAGACACTTCTTGCATCCGCGTCATAATCCGAGAGAATGATGAGCTTGGTATGACAGACTAATCGTCATCTGGCTGCAGTATAAGTTTGTTGGATGATTTGCGCCACACGCCCCAGGTTGCAAATGGTTTGGTTAGAACGAATTTCCGTTTTCCACTCAATATAGAATAGTGAATCCTTTAAATTGCAATCAGCTTTTTATTAGAAACTCTGTCTGGATGTTATCTCCTCGCTTTTCACTGAACACAGTGAACAAATATGTGTTTTTTTTACCATGGGTGGAAAAGCGCATCTGCGTATTATCGATTTTGTTTACGGTTACTGTTGTGAACTTATGAAACTTTTCTACTAGGTGCTGACTGGCATGCCCCAACCGTCATCTGCACTTGAAAGTTTATATAAGCCCATTTTCCGTTGACCGATAGCTATTTTGCGTGTTAGTTACTGGCTATTCCAGTTTGATTGCTCTATCTGTTAGATGATTTGCGTGTTCGGTACATCCACATTTAAGGTAAGAGATCAGTCTTGTTGTCCTTCTTGTTGGTAGTAATGCACAAAATTAATTTATTGGACCGTATTTTCTGAAGGTATTATTGGAAAACGGTCTTACTAAACGGACCGTCTGAATCAACGTTATTGAAAATATTGGTTACTGGTAACCAACTCGATCGGCGTAAGTCACCAGTAGCTATTTAAAACTTTAGCCTATAATAACTGCAACTCACCTGTGAGATCGTAATTACCCAAAACAATGATAACAATGTTATTAGTTCGAACCCAACACAGCCAGTTTGATTGTCCCATTTGTTCTCCCCGTAAGGCATGATGTCCGTCACAGACTTTCCGCCGTTAACATATCGGACGAATTTTGATTGCGTCTTCGTAATCCCTATTCCTTTGTTGACAGAATGATGTTATCAGGTAACTGGTTTCAATAAGCTCTTTGTTTCTCTTTCCATTTAACAAAATCTTGAAAAACGCTGGTGGGTTTTACGTGAATTGTGCTGTAATCACGATTTTGCACAATTTTTCGACGCCATTTACATTACGCTCTTTAACCGTTGAGGTTCTTTTGTGTGTGATACACACTTGTTTGGTTAGCGTATTGTTAGGAGAAATTAAAGCAACAAGATTAACGGACATGATTCAATTTTACTAATTTCACGTTGGTATTCCACTAGCCGCTTCCAGTGACTATAATCTATACATTTTTACATATCCGTTCCCATTTTAGGCACAAGGCTTTCCATCACATGTTGAAGCAAATCACTTTGGTGCATTAGAATTATCACCTTAGAATCTTGGGCATCCGTCTTTCGTTTTTGAGACGGGTTCCGTGTACATTTGTGTTCATGAGGTAAAAAACCTCAAACCATGAACGAACTGGTATCAATCAAGAAAGCAGTTAACGATTATTAGACTAGTTTACAATATAGCTACTTTCAGCAAATCAAGCGACATGATCTGCTTAAAAAAGGCTGTTCTATACCTATTCACATATCTATTCCCATTTTAGGCACAAGGCTTTCCATCACATGTTAAAGTAAATCACTTCGGTGCATTAGAATTTCCACCTTAGAATCTTGGGCATAACGGCAGGAACGCGATTGGCTCAATTAATTGTAATGGACAACCAACCTCAACTAGAGCACTTCGCACTGGCTGCGTCGACAGAGGAAGTGGTGTGGGCTATTCGAGGGGGTCAACGGATTTGCTTAATGAGGATGGGTNAGGCGGTGACTGGCGCACGGTTACCCTTCTTCACGGAGATCAAGGGACCCGATACTGCCCACTGTTTGATGAATTAGTAGGAACAGGGTCAAATGATCTGTGCCCCAGTTTGACCGCTAAACCCATCCTCATTAAGCAAATCCGTTGACCCCCTCGAATAGCAAGTGAACCAGTTTGTGAGAACATTTTCATTAGTTCCGTCGCATAAATGGCTGGCAGAGGTAAGTACACTGGCATAAGTCCCGAAATACGCAGACGTATTATGAGAGCATTCGAAAGAGGCGGTGACTGGCGCACGGTTACCCTTCTTCACGGAGATCAAGGGACCCGATACTGCCCACTGTTTGATGAATTAGTAGGAACAGGGTCAAATGATCTGTGCCCCAGTTTGACCGCTAAACCCATCCTCATTAAGCAAATCCGTTGACCCCCTCGAATAGCCCACACCACTTCCTCTGTCGACGCAGCCAGTGCGAAGTGCTCTAGTTGAGGTTGGTTGTCCATTACAATTAATTGAGCCAATCGCGTTCCTGCCGTTATGCCCAAGATTCTAAGGTGGAAATTCTAATGCACCGAAGTGATTTACTTTAACATGTGATGGAAAGCCTTGTGCCTAAAATGGGAATAGATATGTGAATAGGTATAGAACAGCCTTTTTTAAGCAGATCATGTCGCTTGATTTGCTGAAAGTAGCTATATTTTAAATTAGTCTAATAATCGTTAACTGCTTCCTTGATTGATACCAGTTCGTTCATGGTTTGAGGTTTTTTACCTCATGAACACAAATGTACACGGAACCCGTCTCAAAAATGAAAGACGGATGCAGAAAGTGAAAGTAAAAAAACCCGAAGACTGATAGGTCAGATTGAATAGGATTGTTTTAACAGTGGACGCTCGCTAATATCACAGTGGCCACAGTCTTAAGAAAATTCTTTCTTGTATACACGTAAAGAATATGGTCTCTAATGTTCTCTGTATCAACCTTTCGGATTGTACCCTTTCGACTAAATCACACCATAGACTTGTGGGTTTTGTCATAGCATAACTGCGATATTTCTTGTTGAAAATAAGCAACCGGACAACGGATTTGTAAATCTGCAGCACGTGATGTTATGCACAGTACTCTAAAAAGTAGTGCATTTAGAAAGACGTTTTTCAAATGAACACTCGATATCAGTTGTAGCATCGAAAACCTGGTATGACAAACTGTCCTGTACAGTGAAGCGCACAGGAAGGACAGATATGACAAACTGTCTTCTCTCTCAGTGTCTATGAAGATACGTGATAAATCTGCAATATTCATTTCATAGGGCCAATTCGAAGGTAATGTAAAATTGATACTGACCAGATTCGAGGTTAATCAGAAAATTGAAACGAAACGGCTGGTTTCTCCGTAAACGTGCAGCTAGTCGACATTTATATTCATCCTTATTGAACAACAGGTTTCAAACCGGATAGCATGTGCTTCACAAAATCTGCTTTCGAACTGGTTGAAGTTAGCTGTAGCAATTCATTAGCAGATCGTTACTTGAAATTTCTGTGACAACATGTGTCTGAGATCAGGTTGCTCACTCGTATGACCATGTGATTGTTTAAGCACAACTATTGACTGTTTCTACACCGTTCTCTTATACTTTATGCTTTCATGTATCCCCTTTTTCCTATGGTCTAAGTGTCAATTTCTACGATTGGGTTCTCAAATTTTTTCCGGGTCAATCGATTTTTCCTACCAAACAAGTAAGCTGAGGCCTTTGTCATCTAATTTTGAGGGTTAATTGAAGTCTCCAGTGTATCCTTCGTGAATTACACTTTTCCGTTCAATGTAGTTCGTTTGCCTTGACCGTTCCTTTCCAGTTACTTGAAGATGGAATTCCTCTCTCTGGCGTGATTCACTGATAGATATACCAGTTTCCGAAACCAGTCCCTACCGGCTCACCTGAAAACAATCTTGTCCGATGTGAAGCTCACCTGTCAACTGGAGTCATTTTGGTTTTATAAAACTATTAACGCACAGTGCATTTTATAACGGTAGGCCGTTTTCGTTCTGGTCCTTGTACCAGTTGTTGCCTAAGGCATTAAGCTCTTTTGATCAGGATCTTCAAAACACCAAGTTATGATTTGTTAACATTTCGAAGGCGGGAGGTAACAGCAGTTAAACAGAGTGAATTTTGCGTAAGCTAATAACTTTTACGCACATAACACTGGTCATATCTAGTGTTTTCGTAACTGATCCCTCCTATCGAGAACAGACGTAATGCAGCTGCAGGTTATGTCGGATTCACAGCGAACTGAATCGGGTTACCTACCACAATGGACAAATAGCCACCTTTGTACTGTAGCGCTATGTACGCCTCTGTTATGCGACCAATGTAGACGGCAAATTTTGCTGCTTATTTCTAACTATGAACCAATATAAATTTACCCGTGAATCTGTTAGCAAATGATGTGACTGTTAGAACCTGTTCTTCTTCTGTGAGATGACCATCTGTGCAAATCTGTCGGGCCCTGCCAAACCACACCTGCCAAACTACACTCTCTGGTACATCATGAGTGCATGATTGACTGGAAGTGCTGGTCTCTTCAAGGGGAGTTGAGATAAGGTGACCTTTGGAGCTCGCCATTATGGCACCTCGTGATGTCTGGAAAAGGTAGAATGCCGTCTGACATATTCTTATGTATAACAGATAAATTCATAGGGTTAGAACCCGAACAAACTTAACACAGGCACTGAAGTTCAAGCAATCATCGACAAATATCTTATATAGTGTCGGTATGGAGGTGTACAGTGGGCTGCCACTCGTGAAATATCAACTGAATTACAGACAGCTCATTCAAATTCGAACAAAGTAGGTTAATAATCTCATACAGAGGAACATTTACAAACAAAGTGTGCAAGTCGAAAAAATGCATCGCTTCTGAACTCACACAGAAATCTTGGAAAGCATTCACTAGCTCCAAGTACAGAAAAGGTTTGCTGCCCTTCTTCCGCTTAATTTTATTCTACTCATTGCCTTATTGTGTCGCTGCCTTCATGAAGAAATCACAGTTAGAATGGTCAACTTGCAGCTGTCGTTCTGAACTATCTGGTGCTAACCGTTTGTCCTGTCCGTCTTGTTCACTCGGTGGCAAGACGTGATCCACGGGCAGCATGCACCCACTAATTTAGAAGGTCGCACTCATTTAACACCCTCGATTTAAGTTGTAAATGGAGCGGTAGCGCATTGATTTTCTTGGTAAAGTTCTCACTGTTAGTCGTACATAACTTATTTCCACTCCCAGAAAATATATTAAATGGCATGCGCTTGCCTTGGATGAACCTCACCGGCATACTTTCCGTTTCATCAATGTGACTTTCCCCTTTCTGAATGACTTCTGGTGCATGAATTTGTCCATGAGCAAAATCACTTGCCTGATGCCATTCGGTCAGGAACAGAACGTTAATTCGCAGACCAGTAAACAATGTAAACATTTATATTGTTCTCTTCACTGTCCTACTTACCCCGAAATCACTACGTGTGTTGCTCTATTCGGATCGCTGTCTAACAAAAGTTCGTTCCTATTTCCAGTCACACTGTAATTAATGCACCAATGTCACGATGTGAAAATTTTCAACAGAAGCCTCTTAGGGAGCAAAACCGAAAACCTGCACTCTTGCTGCCTCGTAGAGCCACAGTAAGCCATTATCTTCATATTGCAATGGTACATTCTAACCGACTTCTGCGTTGGAAATTTACTCATATCCTACTGGCCCGCCAAAGGAAGATGTGTAGAGCTTAACCGTTAATGGACCAGTAAACAGGTGATCGTCTTTGTTCAACTGGGCAGAATGTGGTGGGCACTGCAAACAAAAAACTGTTGCTGTGCTAACAAGACTACCTCGCTCTGTTGATTCAAGATCTATAATTATTACCAGGACTACTAATGACTTTGCATATGACAATCGAACAACACATGTGTTTCTTCTTACGACTGTAGCTATAGTTATTCTGCAAGCTTTAGTGTAAACTCGATGACATCTTGAATGAGCCCTCACGAAGTACTGCAAGGTGGGTGGTTTGTCGTGAATCACAGCCAGTATATTTCTGGCTCATGAATTTTCATTTAACAGTAGATTCGTTGTGTCAGTCATATACAGAGTGAACCAGTGCAAACCGTTTTCAATTTTGACGATTATCACTTATCATTACATTACATAAGTTTGTAAGTAGGATTATTTATGAAAGTTCCCCTTACTTTTCAAACGGTTTGGCAACCTTTTTACACAATTTTAGTTCTTCGTCCGCTACAGTCTTTATTTGAGTCTGCAACACTTTCGTCACATAAAAGCAATTCATGACCTATTTACTACAAAATATTGTATGTCATCAACCCTGGAAAGGGTTACTACAAGGCTATTCTGGTTGCTGCCTTCGTTAGTTGGTGATCTTGGGCTGAAATTCACACGTCATATTTCAGAATTAATGAGCCGAGATCTTCCGCCAATGAACATTACCACAATTCCACCGATCGATATTTAAACCTGATCTCAGAATGTTGCAACGAAGAAAAACGCTAACTTTATAGACCGGACAAATTATACTACGCTTCAGTGGCTAGTAAATTTGACAAACTATCGGTTTCTTTAGACAGATACAATGTGTTTCGGATATGTAGAAAACACTTCTGTTTTCAAGGTGAACTTCAGACTTGAACGTGCTTCCGACCAAGGATAATACGTTCTCCGAATACATCTCAATAGTATATAGCATTTTTTTGCCCTACGAAATGTAAGGAAGCGATGTGAAGCTGGAAAACTGGAAAACCTTACATGTGCTGTCCATTACGTACGCTACACCTGCGCACGTTTAGATGATAGGTAAAGTTCTACCCAAGTCGTGTCAGGTTACTGAAACAGGCTGAACAAAACTGGTAACTGAGCCAACCTTTTTTATAACACCAGATCAAGAGAATTGTACTAACGGTTGTGTTTACCACCAAGCTTGAATTATTGCAAACAAAAGATTGTCAACAGTTGAATTCTTCGACTTGGTCAGTGTCATTAACATGCGCTTACCAACACGCTGTCTGCTGTTAGTCGGCGTTCATTTAGGAAATTTCATTCAACAAGGTTACACTGAGCTTTTTTCCCATAAGTAGGCATTTGAGGATAGTAACTTGTGAAACTGAGAGTGTAACAATGAACATTATAGAATTATGTGAATTGTTTCGAATGAGGCTGGACTGGATACACGTAAATTTTAACGTTATACCTCAAAAAACCAACAGCACACTTGACCTCTTCAGTAATCTCAGTGGTATACTTCGTGAATGTTGTGAACATGGTGTGATCATTGTTTTCGAATAGTTAAACAGTCTTGTGAATGTGTGTTCAAGTTTAACGTTGTTTGTTCCCAATAAAAATGTTTTATTGCATTATACGATAAAAGGGGCAAGACTCGCAAATAAATGGAAAGCTCCTTTGTTGGCGCACAAGACTGAAACGAATGTACGCATACACCAATCGATTATGGAATATGCGATTCAGATATTAATGACACGTCTGAATTAATTCTACTCAGAAATACTGTGGCGATACTAGAAATCAAGTGCAGCATATGGTCAGAATTTTGGTTCTCTCGTGGTCGGTTGCCTACGTAAGACCGGTACATTCATAAATTGGGAGTGCAATTCAACAGGTACAGCAACTGAAACTGATGCGTTCCACTGCAACCAGTGTCGGTTGCGCAAAACTGTTATTGGTTGATTCGGCCACTCTTAGACACACATACCACCTGATACCGGCTGTTCCCGTAAACGCTAGCAATCATAGGGGTTTGACAGCGGAAAACGCTGGGTTTCTTCTGAACTTCCGTATTTCTGGTTTTCATGATGCCATCTTGGTGACTACACACTGTCACTTTGTTTATGGGCATCTCGTCCAATCCTGGGAAAGTACGCCATCCTAATTTTCGGTTATCTGGCCAGTTACTTTAGGATTCTTAGCGGCTTTTGAATCACTTCCAGAAACATAAAAAAGTATATCGTGACTGGATACTAACGGTTCAAATGCAGCAAATCTTTAAGTACGGTTCAAGATCAACCCGAGTGATCACACTAGTGGATGCCTGATCAGATGTTTGGGTAAGCTGCGAACAAACCTCCTTTTCGAAGACAATTTCAGCCAGAGTTTTGACTAGCTTTTATATACAGTGTAATTCAGTCTAACTTCTCAGGTAACCATTGACCAATGGGGAGTTCTTTCAAAACCGCTTTGTATTATCAATGTTTATTCTGTATATGGTTGTCCGGCCAGTGAACAAAGGAACGTACAAAGCCGCGTTTGTTTGCCGTTGGTGTAAACGAAGTTAATTGGGGCGTAAATTTAACGAAACGTTGTGGTTCATAGTCCTGATGCCGGTTGGTTTAACCATCTAGCTAGGCTGTCATTTAACTTGCACATAATAACTTGTCAAATGTGTTTGTTAGAGATTGACGCAATACGTACGGTTAACATACAACGGACTCTGACGATAGCCGTATGACTTTATGTTAGTTTACGCTTTCCAGCACCATGACCTTGAATAAAACCATCGTTTGCTTTGCATGTGTAAGAGATAAGCCTAAATAAAAGACGTAGCAAATCGCTACTGCCTTTCAATGTTCTGTTGAATAGGAGCGAAGAGTAAAAACGTGATAGAGATTGAAGTGTTTAACCCTCTTCCGGGGATGGAAACTGTCCCACGTAGGGTACCAATATTTGCCGATATACCTCGAAAATTTTAGTCAGACGTTTGATGTGAAGCTGCCTTCAGACTGGGAATAGTCTTTAGCATTCCTAAGATGTGGATATTTCCTATGAATAACAATGTAGTATTGGCAAAACTCAATTGTTCGTCGTGAACAACAGTGTGTGAAATGAAATTTGTCTGCAATCTTTGAAACAGTAGTTCTCAGAATTTTCGGAAATAGAGGCAACAATCTTGGTTTCATTTGTAAGTTTATTTAGTCGAAGTGAACAATTGTTTTTCAAGACACAAAAAAGAACTTTAGATTGCTCTGTGCTGAGTTTCCATTTATTCTCATCGGTCCCATAGGTAACACGTCAATACACATTATTCCTCTTAACCGTCACCAATAACATTGCGTTCGCCAGTTCACCTAGAACGGCCGTAACATTCATACGGGTCGAACATATTGATAGGCCTGTCAGCGTAGCTGAAGTAACCATTAAACAGCTGCGGACGTGACAATCTTGGGCTGGTTTAGTAACCGCTGGGAATATCACGTCAATTGCCGAATATCACGTTGCCAAAAGAGACCGACTTGGCTTTTTCAGAATGTAGTTGTGCATTTCGATCCAGGAGTTACTGACTATTATCGAAACTGTGCCAGCTGATGTTTTAAACACAAAATCGGCCAGCGCGGCCCGTCGATTGTGCACGGTCCTGACTATTTAATAAATCTGTGTGACCAATAATTGTTACCGTTTTTGTGAAACAAGTAGTTTTGTGACTGATAGAAACGAACGAAATTTTAGCCTCTTGTAATGGGTATACACTCTGTTCAAATGAAGTGAATGAAGTAAACCGGATGTTTGACTATCATTCTTCGTTAATGGACCGTTATTTTGGTGAGCATAGAATATCAGAATGCGATTGCAATTTTCCTTTCTTTTCAATACTACCGATCTGTTTAAGTAGTCCAATCACAACCACCGACGTCCGACTACCACGTGTTGTATTATGGCAAACTTGATCCAAATCTTATCTTTCGTGCAAGTGAAACTACGGAATGTTTGTCAGATTACACCTTAGAATAGTTCTGAATCTTCGAAGAGTTACATCTAATCATCGAATTGCCTGAAACTTAGAATCTTGAATAAGACAGGTATTTCAAAGGTGCATAGAAAAAGTAGTAGCGGGTAGAAAACTATTCACTTTTTAACATTCCACTTCTATCAGTTTCACTTATCGATTTTCAAGCGCTTTGCTGCCGTTCTTCCATGACTGATTGATTATTGCCCCTTCGATAAAATCAAATAAGCAAACTCCATATTAATAAATCCGCCATTCCCAATTGCTTGTAACTGATCAACTGTTTGAACAAAACTTATTCAAAAACCGCACAACCACAGTTATTCCTCACCGAACATTAAACACCAAACAAAAGCTGAAGATGTTAATTATCATGGACAACAAGAATTATTCAGTTAATTCCATGAAGGAGAAGCAAACAACTGGTTTCTAGAATACGTTGATCAAAACAACACTGACGAATTTTGAGTGTCATTTATTTGATTCCAGCACGTAGATGATATCCACGTTTGTTCTTTGAACTCCGGTCGGGCGCCGTAGCCACGACATGCTCAACTGTCGCTCTATATCTAGTGTTTCCTTTCTAAAGAGGTCGACAGGCAAGTTTACGAAACTGTGACACTCGCGATCAGTTGTGAGGGGTTTTTCGTTTCTATCAACAACAAGTTCAGTGATTTCTGAAATTTCAGTTTGCCCAGAAATCCTGTCTGTGCTGTCGTCCATTGCAGTTAACAGGTAGTTGATGTAATTTCTCTTGCGGCGAGCCGAGGCTTTTGAAAGGAACTGCTGCAAAACCGTAAGAGAGACTTTACTATACTACAATACACTACGTCGTGTTATGCACACAATCAGATTCTTCGATCGAGTATCTAGGGCATATTTTGCCCATCCGATCTCTCAGTCTCCAACACAATCATAACCCATAGTTGTTTGCCAATACCACCTACTCATCTAACTTTGAGTGGTAGGAACAATTCTCTCCAGTTTCAAAGACAACACACTTGTTTGGTTCTTGCTTAGTAAGTTCGACACCGATCGGGGTCACTTTTGAAATCATTGCTCAAAAAAGCTGATGGTGTGCGGATTTGCCACAGAACCACAATGCATTTTTAAAATCTATATTGTATACGTGAGTTGAACCGTTTTGTCCCTTTGCGTTCACTTGACCGTATTGGATGAATCGAGTCTAAGAACATTTTTGAACATTTAAATTACTTTAAATACAAATTATCTTCCATCTAATCTCTCGTCCAACTCGACAAGTAGTTTCAGGTTCTCGTGTTCCTATGGCTGGCTTGTTGTTAATTTTTCTAATTTCTCTCAAATTTAAAATGACTTGATTGCAATCTCCTTTCTTTGAACCACATTCAAACGGTGGTAAACGCGACAGTAGACAAAAGACATTTGCGTTGATCCCACTCTATGTGAACGGTCCTTTAACTGGTGAGCCTGTTGATTAGAGGAAACGTACTAGGGATACAAGTTTGAAAATGTTGATTTCTATCTAGGATTTGAACACACCGGTTAGCGAGCCGACCACAGGGCATCAGATCTGTCCTCAAACAATGTTAAAGTTTAAGTTAGTTGTCCGAGTTGTCTGTGAAGTGAGTGCATTTAATGACGCGAGGCTGTAGAAGCCGTAAGGAAGCTGTCTCGCTGATGACGCCTTACTCTCACTTGCAGCTCGGTTGTGTTGTTTGCAAGGTGTAGGCAGGCACCTTGATGTTGAATATGGACGTAGTGATTTTCAGTAGTTAGGTCCCTTCCCGTCCCCTTTTTTTTCCTTCTCTCCTATATATAGTGTTTGGTTTTTCTTCATGGAGAAGAGCTCCAATCTCAACCTGAGTCGTTTTGAATGGTAGGCAATAATTGATACGACTACCTTTTACCACAGGTCGCAAAGCCGATATGAAAAATGCCCATATATCTCAGAGATAGCTTCGTTGGGGAGGAAACCACGAGCACTAGTACGAAAAATGTGTTACGATGAGTGAGCCCTTCCAAGTAGACGACAACCGATTGTGGGTTAGCTTAATCTACCTTATTGTGTTGTGATTTGTAACGGTCACTTAGATCACTGACGAAACCTAACCATGTGCTGAAGGTTTCAGTCGATTGTGGGAACGATTTAAAAGCGGGCCTAGACGGTTAACAACTACAAATCCTTCACCCTACAGCACTCGGTCATCCAAGCGTGTCATTGACTCTTCCTTCTGTTTTCTTGTACGTAAGTCCACTTCTCGTTAGCTTGGAATAAGTTCCATGTGTGCAATTAATTCATTAGCTGTGAAGAAACATTTCGTTGAGCAGCAAACGTTTGCGATAGAAACTACCGACTGGCTCCAGTGTGTTTTGAATTTATTAAGCCCCAGCGGTAATAAGCATTCTCCATCTAACCTCTCTGCAACCTATGATTTTTTTTGGTGTTGGAGAGGCAACAGGAAATGCTCACATCCATCAATATTAGTTTAATCACAACCACCTTCAAGTAACACAGCCGATGTTCTTTACCTTATCAGCTTTATAAGAAAATCTCGACAAATAGACATGTACATGAATGAATGCCGTTCATCGGTCCTTAAACGATGTTTTCCACTTTATACAGGAGGGATCCGTACAATAATCTGAACGTAAGGTCCGATGGGAGAATTTAAACATATTTATCGTGTAACCAATGGAGTACGTGATAATGCCTACGTCTCTTATTTACGGGATTTAGTCTAATTGCGAAGGGTGGCACAGATTTCTTAAGTGAATCATTCTAGAAATTACTAGACCGTCTCAAGTAATCTAGTGAACGTGTGCATGATAGTAGTAACGATTGATTAGATGGAGTCACTTGCTCTTGCGGTGACGGTGACACTGACATGACACACTGGCGTTTGTGATAACAACAGGTTGTACACACTCAGGCTTTGGGCCATCTGACTGGCTTCATCAACTTGATCGAATTGTCGTAAGTATTTCGGATGATAGAGATGCTGACGATTAGGTAACTAGCAAGATCTACCGGAATGTGCTGTGAACGTACAACTTTGTAGTGTAGCAGACTAGCTAATCTAAAGGCCAGTCAAGTCACCTTTGACACCTTATTCAGACACTGATCAAACACTGATCAAAAAAAATTTAACAAAATACTCCTGTGTGCATTGATGTACGAGACAGAAGGGAGATCGTCTTGTTTCTTGACGTTAATTGGTTCCTATTGCCCATATTTTGTATTCGTATTTCTCATAAACTGTATTTCACCGATCTAGTAGTTTCGATTGCTAACAGCTCCAATCTGAGTTAATCAGCCTGAGCAGTCTTTACATTTTAATACCTAATCTATCTGATATTCATTGGATAAAAGGTATGTTAACAGAAACGCAAGTGACCTCGTGGAAGAAAACTTATATACAATGGGACAAACAATATATATACATAGAATTTTTCAAGGTTAATCAAATTCATCAGCAGCTCATCCCGCTTTATTTGTGAATTGAATAAGGAACCAGTAAATTTGTTCGAACTATTTCACATTTGTTTATGGTGTGTATGGCCGCTCCGGTCATGCTGAAGTTCAACTTATCAGTAATGTTTATAACAACTCGATTCGCTCCATTCTGATAAAATATCTATAATCTTCAGCCATGTGAGAGTCATATCAACGAGAGTAATAGCTTGTGGGTGTTCTTTTATTCAAACTCTCCATAGTTTTTATGCTGTCGAGTATCTCAAGGTGTCAAACGGAAAAATGTAAATTTTCTGGTGTAAGCGGTTGTGTAAGATAACATCAACCCTGAGTCGGCAGATTTGACATTTTTGTCAATAGTAATCGGCTTGATATATCCGTAGAGGAATCAAATCTCTCTAACACAACGGTGACTCTGCTCGCACTTTACGGATTGGGTAATCTCATGTAATCTTGCATACACGACCTGGATAGTCTTTCCCACGTGATCCGGTTCTTATTTCAATAAATGGACACATTCGCAACTTGTTACAAACTTCTCTGATGTACAATTAAACCCAAACTTTCCGTTTTGCTTGTTCTGTAAACATTGCAACTTCCGTAATGTAAAGGTCCACATATTGAAATGTTTGGACTGACAAGGTGGAAGATGCCAGTTCGTTCCATGTCCTTAAGAGATTTCAGATAACCGCTTTACAGTCTGAGGAATTCTTGGGAGTGGGTGTGTAGACTAATACAACTCGATCATGCCACTCTGCTATTCTCATTCACATCCGTAATTTACTGCGCCATTGCTTTAACTGATTGCCCCCATTTGTTACAAAATTTACATGCCAAAGTATTTTGTTTTCCATTCATTACTGAAATAGCAAAACACAGTGAGTAGATTTGCTCTGGGTAGAATTATTCATAAATCACAATTCGCCGAGGTGATGTCAGGAAAAGCAACTGCTCATGTTAAAACACAAACCTTTCAAGCGCAACCGCACTTCCTGAGACAATTCGTCTACAACAGTCCAGCGTATTTGTCTCCACACAATCGGAGGTAGCAGACACAATCCTTTGTAAGGCTAATTTATATGGATAGCAAAGAAAGAATAGTCGGAAGTCTATGAATGGTGCAACTGTTTGTTCGTGGTTTCTCTCAAACTCATCCTCCGCTATGAACGGTTGCCTCCTTGTTCAAGCTATCTGCCTGGCAAAAGGTAGTCGGGATCCTACTCATGCTACCAGGGTTACTGTAGTCTGGTTACAAGATCCATCAAATTCAATTAAAACGGCCGTAATGTGTCAACCTGATACGAAAAGTCGAGGTCAATTTGATAACAGGAAATAGTTCGTTGGCGGTTTAACATAAAGTTTGGAAAGTTAAACAAGGAACCTCAGCACAACATACATACATTTTGTTCCAGATAGATGTGGGTATGGAGTACCAGAGTGTGTAAGATGTTTGGATTGATATGGTCAAAATACGCATCAAACTGGCGCCAGAACGGGCTTCGTGTTGTGCGTGCTTGGACTGGTGATGCCTGAGATCAGGCAGTTACTGGTGATGTAACTCAGTTAAAAACTAGTCTTATCAGAAATAAAACATCTGTCAACTAGCATACTGGAAAGTTGGCTATTTCAAGATAAGTTGAGTAGTAAATCCACTGTTGGCAAATATATTTTGCCGTCGGGTAATCTCACCGCTCTTCATCAAACTGACCTCCATTTTTGCGTTAGTCTCGTCCTGCAACAGTCACATTCTACGAGCCATGTCTCGTCACACCTTATAACCGTAAGTTTTGAAAAAACTGCCGTAATTACTATCATAATTCATGTCTTACATTGGTGAAGAATTTCACAGTAATTCACGGGGCAATCAATATATTCGATAGTGCGCTTTTGTCAACCTCACAGTGAAGCTGTCTTCCACCGGATAAATCGCCGACAAATTAAGTCGTCTACACCGTTCCACCGAATCGCCCAGTGGCAACTATAATTGGGTTTTCGCAACAACCAAATGAGCTGCTTCTTTCTTATACACTAAACTATTTTGTCCACAAAATCACCTGACTCCGGTTTCTTAACTTCGACAGTCTTCGGTAATTTTCGGTGTTCTCTATCGTGTACTCTCATCGAGGGTTAACGTATGTCCGGAAAAGTAAACCTAACACTTGTCTACAAAAGTGAGGAATCAGTGTGACGTCGACTTCTATCACTTAGGTATATCACTGAACATTTTACTGTCTCTAAAACTGAACTAACTCGACAGCGAATCGCTAAAAAGTAATCAGATACTGCCTCATAGTTTCACATAAAAAATTTTGATTGACATGTTTATAGCAGTGTTTACGCTCCGTAAGAGATTCGCTTTGGTGGTAAACAATAATCACATAAATGCTTCTAATAAACATGCATTTGTAGTCCATATACTCATTTCAGTGACATGAATTCTATCGAAATGCATGAGTGACATTTTAAGATTCACTGTATCCGTGTTCATTTCCCTTGGCAGGATACACAACTCAAACAGGCATGGAAAACTGTGCATGGTTGAAAAAAATTAGTCCATTAGCAACCCAACAACTGCTCTGATCGCTAGATTTCGCCTCGTAGCTACCGTACACCGAAAAGAAAATCAAAATTGACTGAACAGCCACCATTGAGACAAAGAGAAATACGTATGTTTGGGCTACTTAGGTCAACTTAATGCTCTTACAGTTAATTTTATACAAACCATGGCACTGTTATGACAGCAAATCTACGCACAACTATCAACATCAAGGTAATTATATCCGGTTGTTTTTTAATTGATGCACAAACAATTCAAACGGTCAAGCTACTTATCAGTAATACAACGTCAATGCTCATCAGTGACGTTGGCGGATTCGCGCTTGAAATGATCGAGAAATCCCGGCTGAGTAATCGGTCTGCTTGATCATTTGGTAGATTCCATAAGGCACATTTAGTTGGGTGGGTAGCTAGGTACAAATGTGAAATTTTTGAGCTCGCGATGTGGCCTTGTATCTCAGCTGGTAGAGCATTTGTCGCATTCGGGTATATTTATGTCGCTGGTTCGAATCCAGCCGAAATCCGAATTATTCACAAAAAGTTCTCTTCTAAATAGTAACAGTCAACTAGCAATGCAAGTTTGACTGAGATGGTTTACTTAATAAGAAGGACAAATCTTCTGATCTTGTGTATTGTTTTATCTGACAAAATAATCTGGAGTAACTCTTATCCTCTTATCATCCAAAGTATTTGTCTTCGGAAGAATTAAAAGTTGTAATTATTGCGTTATTGAAACTCAAGTTGCTCTTGAGCAGCTCAAATTATTCATGTTGTTTGGACACTTAAAATTGTTTAACTTAGTCCAAAGGTCTTTTACATAGAGAGATTTTCTATGTAGACTGGCTATGCGGCTCAAAAGTCGAGGGTTCTACCGAAAATCTGGGTTCCAAGTAGGATACGTTTTTGATTTCATGAACGGGCTTAAAACGTTCCAGTGTAACAGTATTTTCATGTGACGAAACTGATCTAGCCGTGACTTTTGGAATAGTATTTCAGAAAATGTGTCTGCCCTGTCATTTTTGTAAAACATTTTCGCAAAGTTCAACATACAAACTAAGCACTGCGCACGTTGTTTATCATTTCTGTAATTACCATGGGATTTGTTTGCCAGTGCCTTTTGTCAGAACTGGTCAGTATTGCATATCCCAACGTTTGAACGGAAATTCACGTTCTATCAAGATGACCGTGTTGACCACCCTGCCCTAGACATCAAGACTCTCAAGACCTAATTACTGTGATTAAAGACTTTGACTCATTAGCCTGTGAGCAATGTCCAGATCTTTTGAGATTACACTAACTGATTGTTAGTTCCAAGCAATCAATGTGTGACCAGAACCTTGCATTCAAGTGAAAGCTAGTGAATTAATTTAACTAGTTGGTTAACGTGCTGAGTACTGAGCTGTATTGGATCCAAATGTCTTGATAACTATTCGGGTTGTACTTGGTTAAAAAATCTTATGGAAATCACAGAAAATTTAGGACTTCTCTAGCATAAGTTTACAAGTTTTTGAAAAGGAGTAACAGATAAAAATGGGACGTACATAATAATGAGTTGTCGTACTTAGAGAGAAGTAAGCGTATGCATCTCGTGTTGCCTTGTTTTAATTTCGCTAAGTTCGATAATATTTTGACACTAATGGTTCACATATGCGTTAGTTAGTCACCTGAAAGTGACATGAATTTTTATAAGCATTTCTGAGAGTTGAAAAACTGATTACAAAAATTTTTCCAAACTCTATTACAGAACTGTGTGTTATCACACTTATTGGTCCAAACCTTTGCAAGGGGCGACGCACTGTGTTTTGGATAGATTCATCATTACGATTTGCACCTCTCATGGGAAAGCAGCATTGTCCCAAATAAATCCCATCTGGTCCACATCTCTGCACACACCACGGGCCACTAATTAGGCTAAGGTTCCTTGCAATCCGGCTGGTAGATCACACAAACACTAGGCTCTACTGCTGGGCGTTCAACACAAACAGGACACTTGTGAGGTGCAGTCCATTAAGTTATTACTGGAACGAGAATTGCGGATGACGCATCCACCCACTGCATCATGTTTAGGACAGACGTATGCGGCCGTTTTTCAGTTATTGTGACATGACCGTTTCATTTTATCAAACAATGCGATCTTCCACACAATTTGAAGTCCTGTAGTAAATATTAGCGTTAGACTAGTGTAGTGCTTCTAGATAAAATTTACCCTTCTGTTGTTTACCTCAACAAAATTGCATTCAACAAAATTTTAAATCCAGGTTAACCACTAGTGAATATTAGTTATACTACTAGTAGCAATTCACATGTATTTGTTAATATTTGCAACAGTGTAACAGTCTTTGAGAAATCGGCATTTACCTGACGGCTAGAAATTCACAAGTGGATGTGTACGAACAGACTTCAACCAATGGTGTTCACATGAACGCAGTTTATACTCTCAACTG
This sequence comes from Paragonimus westermani, assembly GCA_008508345.1. Taxonomy (NCBI): domain Eukaryota; kingdom Metazoa; phylum Platyhelminthes; class Trematoda; order Plagiorchiida; family Troglotrematidae; genus Paragonimus; species Paragonimus westermani. The sequence continues at coordinate 46,298 of QNGE01003876.1, read as the reverse complement.
CATTAGAAAAACTTCACCCGTTAGATCACACTGTTGATGCACAAAATAACCTCTTCTTCGCAATATTATACAAAAACTCATCACAACCGTAGGATCTTTCGGTTTCTGGAGTACTAAATTACATCACAGTGGGATTCTTGGCATTGCAGCGTTTTTGCGATCTCCTCAAGTAATTCGTATGACAGTTGGTTTGCTAGCCAATTAAACATACTGAAAGAAGAACGAATTTTCAGATAAATTAAATACATATAATGGGGAAAGATTATCTACGTACCATATAGAGTTTGGTTAACGGTAAAAGCTGTTGATTTAATGTAATGCAACTTGTTCTATAAAAACTAACAACTGTTACTATTAGGTGTACTGGTTTTTTCAATCAATGCAGAAAACAGCGGGCATCTGACAGATTTTAATTGGCAGTATTGAACTGCGACGAATTTTGTTGTACGTATGATATTTATTGTTATGGGCTATTGATTAACAATTTCGGGACGAAACAATTTGTTGCAATATATTTTTGGAAACATTCAAAAGAGAACCAGTGGAATTGTTTTACATCACAGGCACCATATTCAAACGCAAATCGTTGAGGTGATTCTCCCCATCGAACATTCGTAAACAGCACCAGTAGTTATTTATTACAATATCGCCGTTTAGTGATGATGGCGAATTAGAAATAACGGAAATTGACTCGATGAAATGCTTTCGGATCGTGTGGTTCGTTGTGGAACTTCAACCATTCATAGTCGTCACCCAAACGGCGAGTCTCACGTTGCTAATGATGAGTGGTTTTGAGTCCCGTCCACACACAGACACGACTTAGCGAGATTCTGGTTAACCCACTGCTTGTGAATGGAGGGTTGCGGTCTGCTGGTTTTGTACAACATTTAGGAATGGGAAATCAGTGGGACTGCTAAATCTAGTGGCACTTGGTTCAGGGGAGGCTGAAATCCGTTCTCTGACCACTTTGAGGTGCTATACCAAAAATCAGTCGTCTGCTGAGAACACTTAAATGGAATCAACCCACTGTCCAGTATCGGCTAGATGTACTGTCTCTACACTGGTTTTCAAACAGGACACGTTTATAAGGTATGTTTTTTTCTGAAAAGAACTCATCGACAAGAACTATCCGCCTTAAGACAGCGTAAGTAATATCAGCTGGGCAACATGGGCCGATCATCGTACTATGTCATATAGTTTCAACATATGGACCAGGGAACCAGTTACCTCCATGGATCTCACAATCTGACATTATTGTGGCACGGGTGGAAAACCGAGTCCATATTCCACATTTTCTAGCTCATGACGTAGTGTCAACTTATCTGGCAAAACACTTGCAACAGAGATGAATGCCGTGCTTAGTACTGCTTAGAATTCAGCCAGCCTTATCTTATCTCACTAGCTGGGTCCTTTTGTCGACCTCAGGAATGATACCAAGACCAATTACTATTGAAGGCCTTCACTAGATGTATGAACATTGTGCAACCGGTTCCTGTCAACAACTACATCTGTGATTGGAATGAAGCGACACAAGTGAAGCGCTGTTCATTTGCAATAAATTCAACTAAACAGTGTGCTTTTTATCCGATGTTCGTTTCAAATTCAAAGTAGGTTTTTATAGACAGTGTGGCGGGCTAATATGGTGATTTCATTAACTCTCTTTTAAGGAATAGTTTATGGGGGGGAAGTTAGAGAATTAACAGTTTCACAGATCTATCGTAAAGCGGCCTACTCCTTTTGTTAACGACACTTTTCATCGAACTATAAATGCTCATCATACGTGTAGCGGGTATATGTGCTGTGAGGTCAGTGTGCTTTCAGCTCCTACCTCAGAGACAGATTTGGATGTCACGTGATTTCCATGAACCAGGACTGAGGAAGATCCCAGGTGGAACTCTAGAGCGGATGAATCGAAAACAGAGCCAAACTGCTCACCAGAACCATTTTTAATGGTTCCGAGACTTTTGACTAGAAAGGGCGCTTGCTACAAATTCACACGATCACAGCAAGTATAGCTATGAAGATTAACTGAACTTTAGTGTCAGTTTACTTGAGGAAAGTAAATTTTCTGGTCATTTCCTAATGAAGTCTCCTCTAAACCAGGAGCACATTCATACAGTTGAGAACTGAACTGATGCTTGTGCAATTTCTAAATCAAAGAAACATAGCAGTTGAAGAAACCAACTACTGCTTTTTTCATGCAACCGTTTGGAAGTTTCTAGTAGTCACCTTAAGACGTTTCTTTGTCAAGACCATGTTGAACCCGGACCAGGTTGAACTCGATGTGATCGCTCAATATCAATCAACGTTGATTTATTTCAAATTTACTTTCCGTTCTATTGTTGCTCATAAAATAGATCAGTCATACTACTGCGTGTCCACCTAAACTGATCAAGGAGTAAAACGGTGTCTGACAAGGCAGTGGAGTCAGCAAAACGTTAACCATTGTAACAAGCCCGCACCTGTTGGACTGAGATCATGAATGCGACAAAATGCCTGTTCTCCACACTGTTTATAAAATTCTATCATGACAACCATATTCAACACACCTCTTGTCATAGCCCATAATATATGGTCAGACCAACCTCGACAGAATTGTGTTATATCATACATAACAAATTTGTGTTCAAGTACTACGGGTGCGGAACACGAACCATTCAACAGTGAGTTATTTTCGTGTAATTAATCTGTTGGTAGGATGGAGGATTCTGGATCGTCCCACTGCTGACTATCTAACACTGTCTTCTGTCCTCTCCGTTCCAGCTATTTTACAATAAATTACTCACTGCTGATGTTTTGATGACGACCACCCGTTGCCTAGATCTGACAAGTTTTCCCCGGTAGAGTGACAGGAATTAGACCAGGTAGTGCTTATGTAACTGATCATATTTGCAGAAACAAACCATGAATCGTCTCCTTGAGACACTTGTTTTCAGTATCATTTCGGAATAATTGGCAGTTAAATGTAGTAGATTATCTCCACTTAAAATGCAGAGCTTTCCACTGTTTTTGATGCTTTATTGAGCTACTAAAAAACCAGACTGAAATAAAAAGTTTTAATGAATTTTGATTTTTTTTGTAACTGGTGTGAAAGCTAGAAAATGCTTATTTTGAAATTGTGTCACTCATGTTTCATCATAGCTTTCACATTCGGATGGTCTGTTCAGCTGGGCTGTTTCACAAGGAAGCAGTAAAGTCAAGTTTGTCTCCCGTTAGAGCTTTTCAGTAGCGTTTATTTTTGCCACGGCGGGCAACGGAGCTCAAAAGTCATAATTGCCTGGATATCGAGGTAACAAACAGTGCCTGTGTCTCCGATCGAGAAGTTGACCATTACTCACAAGTGAGAATGGTCGGGGGTTCTGTAGAGACAATTCGGTCACACCTGAGTTGGGATCACTGGCGTGTTCTATACTCTGCCCGTTTACTGCTGCTCAGCTCAAAATCGTGGGCAGAAAACCAATATGTAATTTTGTGACCGGTCGTGATTCTTTTGATTCGTTCAGAAAAACTCGATAAATTCAACAACACAACAGGTCAGGAGGATCATGGTTAGTCCAGTTCACTACGCTACTCCAAAACGAGGTATACTGCTGTGTTGCAATGGGAAATCAAGTAAACGAGCACAAACTGATCAACCACAGGACGTTTGTCTTCTTGTTGCTGTGAATTGTGTCACGCTGTTTCTTCTGCCAGGAAGAGGGCCAATTACGTTGAAGAATAAATTGTAAGCAAACGTCCAATACACTAAGACAATGAATAACTTGAAAGTGTGAGTTGTCTCACATAAACTTACACTTTTCTCTTACAGTTCAACAGATACTGGCGTTGGTAGCCTGTGGCAGGTATTTCGTCGATATCCTCGTAAATCTACGGCACGGAAAGTCACATTCTTTTTTAAAGAACATCCGGCAAATTTGATAAACAGCGATGGCTTTTGTGTGCAACAGTTTTCCTATTAACCCAAAGTAACCAGGAAATTGAAGTAGAACCCATTTTCAATAAGACCATGTTATTTTTTAAGACAATTTAGATCACTATCAGAATTTTCTAAACGAACTGGTTTCAATATTTTATTAATTAGAAAAATACAAAAGTGTGCTATCAAGCAGACATAGCAGAGTTCACAAGCTAACAGTAATTGTCTATTTCCCGAACTCGCAGATTTGTCTGGTAAAAAAACGGACTCTTTTGCAGAAAATGAAGAAGCACAGAATGCGAAAACTAAACGCAGTGATTCACTGTTTAATTTTAGCTGGATGAACAGTGTGTATGAGGTCTAAAACTATTTTATTTCATTGGATGAGCAAACTTCCCCAATGCTTTTCAAAAGTGTAAGTCTAGCCACTAATTTGCTTAATAGGTCAATCGATATGTCATGCTTACTTCATACTGTATCGATCTCGACGTGAATTAGATTAATTTGTTCACGTCTTTTCCTTCCCATATAATTTCATACAACTGTTTGGTGCAGTGTGGACAAGACCAACCTGTGAAATCACCATCACCTGCACGCACGGGTCACACACTCACTTCTTGCATGTAAACTAACACTACGAACGGGTAAATCTATATGGCACTGCTTGAAAAACTGTCTCATTTAGAGAAGTTTAGAACACCATAGCCAAATACTTATAAGAAAACTCTTTTACAGGACATTAGGAGCAAACATAGTCTAACTAGCAATCTGTAGTTCCTCATAGATGAACGTGCATTTGCAATAGAAATTCACACAGTCACCATCTCTAATGATCTTCAATCAAAAACACTGAGGTTTCACAGAATAAAACAGCCAGCATTTTCGTCATCAATTGCTTTCAGCAGAACAGTTTTACTGCCGTATGCTGTGCATCACGGAATTTGTCTTCAAAATTGCATTCGGTGACAACACAGTTGAGTATACCGAACAAAACCAGCCAATTGATTCATAGGGGTAATAATAGTTTGCAGCAAACCCATGTATCCGATACCTTCCATCAATCAAATTGACATGTGGTTCGTCAGACTGCCTATCTGAGATTGGCCCACGTTTAATAGTACAGCATCTCTAACGTCTTCTAAAAATCTATTTTCTGATTACACTGTTTCAATGTGGAACACCGACGGCCTAGATAAATAGTACTACTTTTAGTGTGGTCAAAAAACCACTTCCAGTTGATTACGTCAGACACTTTGACAGTGCAAAATACAACGTTAATTGCACAGCGACCAATGCGCAAGAGCGTCGGTCAGGAATGTAATCCATGTTGTGTTTCGGGCAAATACTATTGATGGCTCCAACAAGATTGCCAATCCAATCGAGTGATTCTTCTTGGACGAGGATGTCTGCGAAAGTTACGGTCGAAAGCAACTGACCTTCAAGGAGAAACTATCACATAATCCCCACTAATTGTCGCAAACTGATGTAATATTTCCAGGGTGTGTGTAACCGTAAGTTCGTTGTTAACGCCATTAGTTGAAATTCAGCATAGTTTTTGCAAGAGAACATTTTGGAAATAAACTCATAAAAATTGCTTTCAAAAACTACAAGAACAAACAATTAAAAACTGTTAACACTATGTGAGAAACTCCGCCGAATTTGCATTTAGATGACTTTCTACATTGACTCATTTATATGTATTCCTATACATATATGTAACTGGCAACGACTAAACGTGAATTAAACTCATCTGCTCTTATCTGCAACGCACGGGCTTTTAAGAGTATGTTAACGTCTACTATAGTCATGTTGGGAAACCGATTGCGTGCAGAATTATTTTCTAGTTGGGTTTGTTTCTCCGCTTCTTTGTCCTCGTTTTCTTTTTCTATGAAACGCTGACAGGGAAGCTCCTTAATCTCGCAGGTCCAAACAGGCTGAGAGGTTAGAATATGAAGCTTTTTAAAAGCAGACCTCATACGCTTGACCTACGAAGTTTTTGTCACAGAATAGACTCCTATAAGAATAGCCTTTCGTCAACAGTCGTTGCTGTTGGACGCAGTTTAAGGCCTTGTTAGACGTTTAAGTGCTTGATTAAAGTAGTGGGAGAAAGATGAAATCTTACTTTTTTCTATAACTATCGCTATTACATTGAGGCTTTATCCAGAAAAGACGGTGCCACACCGTTGATATCAAGAGAAAAATCATATCATTCCGGGAATCTTGGACTACCGGCCTCGTACCAAAGTACCAGTCACTGAATCACTTCTGAAAATTTGTCTGATTGAAGTAATTTAACTTATATATGTCTTGCTTTCAACCGCATTAACGGAGGTCTTACCTTTTCTCATTCTGCGGATAAGCAATCCAACAACACTCACTGTTTGGTGTGAATCATTTTTAACCTAGTTCTGCCCTTGCTTTCAGGTTCGTATCAGTCAGATCACAGCTGGACAGCGCTAGTATTAAGCTTGCGCGTGGAATGTGTTCAGTTTCATCACTCAATGATACGTTTCGTTTACTTATAATGTGGATGTGTACGTAGTTTTCTACCACTTACGATTGTAAAATAGGATATGCACTACTGATGAGCCCTAACAAGAGCAGAACTCAGCCGAAGGGCCTCTTTTTTATAGAGGCTGAATGGGAACTAGATAAAGATATGACAACTCTGGTCATATTTAATTGGTAGTCAGCTAATATCAACCAAATTCCCCACTGCCAACCGGTGATGATTGAATGGTTGGGAATCGCGCCGTTCTTAATACTGGATAACACGGATCATTCTTGACAAGAAAGTCTTGGATTGTGGATACTGAAAAAACACCGATATTCATGAATGTAAAGTCGCGTAGGCAACGATTGGATAATTAGCTGTCATGTGTATTTGAAGTTGCCTTGGATTAGAGGCCATCAGTTTGGAGTTAGTGTGTAATCTTAAGGTGAAAGCATACAAATTGATGTAAGACCAATGATCAAGTGACTGTTTGTCTGTTGATACAGCTTCTGCGTTGTCGTTTGCAGAAAAAACACGGTGGCAGAAGTATTTTACGGGATATTTCTTATCATTTCAAGCTGTTACGGATATGCATGCCGGTTAAGAAAGCGGATACGTTTCCATCGTAAAAGTTTTATTTCGACGTGACAACGATGAATCAAGAACAATTTATTCAGAAATATTTCGACAACACTTGTTTCCATTAAAAATCAGGGAAGTGCGCTTGTCTTCGCTTGGACGGCATCAAACTTATGAGAACGAATTAGGCCATGTTGATTGGAAAAAAATATTCTAGTTAGTGACCGGCAAGATCTAAGAATCGGATGATTCGACTTGGCCGCATGACGAGTCCAGTCCACCCAAAAAGATGCCTCGTGTTCAAGTGACGTATGGTTCTGAATTTAGACATCATATGAATAACAAATGCTCTACAGATTTTCGTCTAATCGGACTGACTAAAACCTAAACTGGCCCAACGCATACGGCTATGAGTGAAACTAAAAAGGTTTATAATTTGTGGTCCGAATTCGTTGGGACTGTCCCACAGTAACTACAGTACGAATGAACGTTTTTAACTAAAAATTATCTTACAATTGTCAGTTTCAAGAAAATCCTTAATTGCCAAATTGTAACCGAATCCTCGACTGTTCTTGACTGTGGAACTTTTGGGTCGGGAAAGTCAGTCCTTGAAAAAGGGAATTGTTCACTGCTGTCTTCTCAGTTTTGAGTCCCAAAGCAACCAAGCACATTCATTATAAATTTGTCCAACTCGCAGATGAAAAAATATGTCGCGAGATTTTTACACTTAAAGATAACAGCAAAATGACATTTAAAACGGGGTCATTCAGTTGACTGACTAATTACGCTTTGGGTAGCTCCAAAAACGGAATAATCCTCTAAAATTAAAGATAGACGACTGAGTTTCTGATGAAGAAAACTTTCGTGTGTGATATTTTTTGCATTAATTAACAACATGATTACCTCTTATGGCAACCCATTGAATCACCTGGTCTAGTTAGCTTTGTCAGGAAGTTGCTTGGAATGGTGAACAACTCTAATTTTACATTGCTGGGGGTCCAGAGTGTCAACTATGTATGCGTCTCATGCAACATGTGTTCGTGTAAGGACTGTGTTTGTATCACATATTTCCACAGACATTTACATTGACGAAAGTGCATCTTGACAGAAATTATAGCAGCAGTCAAAACTGCTTTCTTACTGATGATTTGGTATTCGTCTCGCCCTGTCTGTTACAGACACACTAGTCACAATCACCCTAGTGATTCAGAGATGGGCGGTTTGATGATCCCTTCTAGGATCTTGATTTTTACCCCTTACCATGCTTTACCATCAGAAACGGTTGTTAATTCACTAGAGTTATCTTTAGTCCATGAAACACAAGTAAAAACTCGAATTATTTTTGGGGATTTGAAGGTCATAACGACAACATATACCTTTTCTTTAATCCCCACTAGTTTGGAAAATTAATGTATACGATGTGCTAATCGAGAAGGCGAACTAGTCTGTTTCCTTTTGCGGAAAGCACTTCATTTTGTGACAATTAATTTTTACTCTTGAGAATCCCATACACACTTTTGATAAGCTCTATGATCTCAATTTTTCTGTTCTTATCCACCTTCTTTTTTTCTGTCTATTGCAAACCAGCAACATCCATCAGTCCGTTTAGTCGAATTTCAAGACTTAGTCATTTATTGTAGTTGCACTTAAAGTCGTGGTCAATGTTCAATGTTTTTTCGATTATTGATTTTCTATCGTCCTTCTTCGATTTAATTTGGTCTGTTCTGATTCGGTTTTTTTCTTCTGCACACTTGTTCTCCGTACCTATTAACTTTTGCGTGTGGTCTTCTGAATTTCTTTCGTTATTACCACGAAGGTTTGCACTGCCATATGTGCAGACATGTATGCCACGCTGATAGAAGTTTTTGTTCTATCCCTCATTCAATAATGTAACAAACCGATTTTTCACACGGTCACAGTCAAAGAAACACGTTTATATTCATTTACTTCCAGGAGTTATTTCATAAGAAACAGTCCAACATTTGAGATTTCCGTGCATCGACCAGTACAACATGAAAAATGATTCTCATCATCATCACTGCGTCTGAGTTACTTGTAAATTGACCGTAGTCACGCCGGTTAGAAATCTTACCCTGTTGCTAATATTCATAGAGCGGTACATTTATGTCAGGGTTCACATTCCTACGGAATATTTGGCAACAGTTGGTTAGTGTATATATTGTGAGTATGGTACGATCAATGTTTTCTCTCTACTCTTCTCGTGAAGCTGCAAATCTGGGGAGAATGCGTCGTCTTTAAAGTTATGTAAACTGATGTATGGATACAAGTCTGCTAATTTACAAACACGGAGAGTGTTAAGAATGGTGAGTTGTCTTACTTAATACGATTCAACAGGGCAGTGAATTCGAATGAGGAAAACTTTCTGCGGGAAATGATAGATAGAGAGATAGTTGAATGGCTAACTCAACCATCATATTTCCTTATGCTAGTAGTTGTAGGGCGCCTAGCATTGGTCATAAATAACTTCTGCACAGACTGCCAGGCTGAACATTGACATTAATGTAATTAGACTGGTTTTCTATAATCCTTCATTAGGACAGAGATTTATAGGGAACGTTAGAGGTGAATATACCACAGACACAAAGGACAAACTGTGACTGTTGTGGACTGAACAAGGCTTGGCAAAAAGAAACCACTTCTTACGCGGTTTAATTACGAGACCGAAAATACGGTCATTGCTCTTATTATTTACTAACTTTCTCCAATCAATTCAAAAAACGGATAGTAACCTCATCTCAGTCAATCCACATTTATTTAAAAGATGACTGTTTTTTATGAAATGAAGTGTACACTCTGCGACTTCCATGGTCGCGATCACATCAAGTTAGTCAAACACCGGGTCCTGCCGACAACTTTCATTCCGTCATATAGTATGACTACAAAACACGGAACAATGCAGTAAACTCTTTCCCGAGTAAAAAGACATTTTCACACCTGTTCAATCAAAACACTAACCTAATTTTCTCTGTCACCCTAAATATATTAGTCTGATGAAATATCAAAAACAGTGGTTCACTACTTCGCGTCTTTTCCCACCTAATCGAACAAAAACGAAACAGTAAACCCAAGGTTTTTGTAATCACCTATGATGCTCGCCACGGAATGAGCTCCACTACCAGTGATCGTATCAAACGAGGTATTTTTCCTGAAGAAACGCGGATGGCTTGATATATAGCTCCGTTTCTATACGACAAAAAAAATAAATTACTTCCGCTTGCCAACATCATATACCGCAAAATGTTGGCTTCGAGGAACTGCTGATTAGTTAACTCTTCTGTCACTAATCTGTCACGAGAGAATGGTAGCTCAGAAACGCTTATCATGTGCTGCATGGACACCTCACTAGATTAACAACACACTCCACTCTCGTTCATTGGAGGCAGCTAGTTAACGGGTGAATTAGCGTTTAAGTCAGTAATCGTAACAAAACTTTCCAGCTACGGCAGTGATAACTTCATTTGCCGCAAGACTATTGCTCCGAATTTGTTTCGAAGGCAAAATACGTCCCCAAAACCGATCACCTCCAATTTATTCATAAACTTGTTGCAGTCGCACTACGAAATACTTCGGTCGAATAGCCAAGCGCACGTTTAAACGCAGTAACTAACATCACGACTGAAAACCGGAATTAGCTATTGAAAACAACCCTTGGGCATGTGTCAGTTGATCTACGAGATTCCAGTTAACCAGTGAAAAACAGCCATGCAGTGAGTCATGTCAATGTCTCAATCGATTTTTACCAGGTTGCGTTAACTGTTGTACTGTTGATTAAAGCAGCCTGGCTTTTAGCGGTCCATATATCACTCGTACTCGCACTCGTGAAAACATCATCTTTCTTGTGATTCAAGCGTAGATTCTAATTTATTCTGTTCAGTATTGGCCTTAGATGAAAGAATGTCATCTAGGTTAATCACTGCTTCATTGTTGTAAATCGACAACATTGAAAATTATCACAGTAATCTGCACATTCGCCCTGCTTTACTCCTAAATCATAATTAGAAACGATATAATAAAACGAGGCCTTTCGAACCAAACGTCAGTAAAAATATTCCCACAGTTTGGTAAGCATGTTTCAGTGAATTATGCAAAGTTAAGTTGAGCCATTCAACTTTCCTCTGTAATCTTTAAAACGGGAAGCAAACTATTGTTCTGCGAAAGTTATTTTTTGATACCAGTCCACTACTAATAGCGTGCGCAAGTGGAACAAATTTCAAAAAACCTCAAGTTCTTTTTTATCACAGGAACCCGAATTTCCCCTGTTAGAACTCCATTTCTTTCGTACACCCAATTTTCATACATTTATGAACTCACACTTGAATGGCTGGTTATCCACATGTGTAGAACAGAACACCTGAGGAGTAAGATCAGGATGCACCTTCTGGTATGCAGTGAGAACACGCTCAAGCATGCTCTATGAAATTGGCGGATGTTGACCGAGCAATTCGTACCTGTTACGCAACGAAAAACAGTTGATTACTTCAGGTTGATTAAGTGGTACCAGTTAAGATATTACATTCGTACTCATCTATGTGTACAAAAAGGCCTGTGTGTCAAAATCGGTTAACTATGGTGATCAGATAACTGCGACAGTCTGCCTGAGTTTATTAAGAAGAGGTTTTGTTTAAACAACTCTTTCTTGGTGTGTTTTAGTTGTTTGTTTCTGACTGAACTCTAAGTATGTACGCAGTTCATGAGAAATGATTCGGAGAAATAAATTGCACAACACAACATAGGGAGTTTTATAGGCTCATCAGCCGCGGCAGCAACTCAAATTAACAGAACCTTCTTGATTTAGAAAAAGGTTGATTAAACGGGAATTTCCATCAGTTAGGGAACTATAACCGTCACCAACAAACACGGAACAAACAGAAAATTTCATCGGTGTACCCCGCAACCGAAACGTGATCAAACGCATCACTGTTCAGTACAACTCTAAAACACAAACCACAGGACCGCCGGTTCCTTTCATCTCAGTTAGTTATGGCCGGAAGATGACGTCCCCAACTGTCGCTATGAAATCCATCGTGTTATCTGTTTTATATTTTAAAACATATGAGGAGGTCATTGTGCTACTGACAAATCTCATCATCCTCAATCTAATCTGTTTCTGGTTAGCATGAAAATTATGCAGTAAGTTTCAGCATAATGTTGAAACATTTGCATCTCTTAAGCAATTATTTACATGGTATTCAAATGAGCATAACCTATCTGCTTGCATCACGGAAGCTGCCGTTTCACACTGTTTTCGAATAATTTTAAATTGTTAGATCTGAGTTGGTTGTAAATTATGGGGAGAGTGATCGCATGTGAACAGTTTGCTCGAAATCATTTCGGCATAATTCAAAGATCCACCAATCTTCCTCGACTGACGCCATGCAGCCGTTTACTATCAGCTAATTGGCTGATAGTCGTTTTTTGGGTGAATCACACTAGATGCGTTCAGGTGATCAACGTTGACCTTTACATTTCGAGATATCTTCTAAAGTACCCCGGGTGGAGAGGCAAACCCTCTGTAGCTCTGCTTATGTTCTACATGGAAATTGCTCCATTTTTTTAACACTGATGAACGTTCACAGTTAATTGATTAAGCTAGTTTGAAGTATGCACCTGGTGGAGGTTATTTAGAATGTCAATTCACAATAAATGCTGATAAGTAAATCAACAGCGGTGTAGATTGTGAATGGACCACAAACTAAATCAGTCTTAAGCATAGTCACACGAGTTGAACAGTAATGTTCATGAGACAGTTTGCGCCGCTCACTCAGTTTATCAGGATTTAATCACAAACCTCTGTTGTAAAATACACGACAAGGCGTTCCACTTGTGCGACTAGAACAAACAATGTCAAAACGGACTAAGAGAACAAAAGTTCATTGAGCCTCATTAGTTTAAATCGATCGTCGACTTTTGAAAACAAACCTCATTCGCCCTTACCTTACATCATTTCAGAACTGCGAGGAATAACACTTCAGTTTGACGACTAACTTGTTCATAACCCATCAGTGTAAACAGAGAGTCTACCTTGAACAGTTGACTCAACTTTCGACTACACTGACAAAAGAGTAGAAAGCAGTGTTAGTTAAGTTACATAACACTCACCCTCAGACCAACGTACCATGACCGGTGTCCTGTGGCGAAGTTGGTCTGTATGAGGTTCAGAGGGGTATCCCTTCTTGGTGCAAAGCCGCTGGTCTCGTGAGCAACTCTGCTGACTTTGTGATAACTAAATTTCTTACATCCGGTTAATGTACGTGGACATAGTATGCCTCCGATTGTCGTCATACTTTACACTGTATCTAAGAGACTAACCTACACAAAGATGGAACTGGCTACGAAGAGTCGCTGTAAGGCTAACCATCACAAAACATTATAAAACTGATTCCTACTTCGTGCCACACCTTGTATATTTTTTATGTTCAGTATCGCTTTCGGTCAAGAATATATTGAGGCAAAATTGGTGCATTGAATTGCCCCGTTTTTATTCATTCGATCTGTATGCACAATGCGTGTTAAAATTGGATTAACAAGTAAACATGAAAGATTGACCTCATTTCAGTTGGAACTCAGATAATTTATCAGCCTAAAGCTAATCAAATATTACCAGGGATACTGTTATCTCTAAACGTGTGTGTAAAAAAAATAGGCAGCTGATTTTCTCGAATATAACCGAGTTTTGTGCTTTGAGAAATAAATTTAACAACTTTCTCAGGAAGGCACAATTTATCTATACATAAAAGGAATGCCTTAGGAAATTAGCCCTTGAAAATCCCACTAATATCTGACCTTCACTGTGTCCAAGTTCGGTCCACGTCTGACCATTTTCATGGAACATAACAATCAACTTTAGCTTCAATCGTTAACAGTTATCTTGAATTTTTTGTTTTGTCTCGAACCACGTTTTGATGGCATTTCTACAACTGTACTTGCTTGAGAAATACTTGTTGAAAGTACTTGGTCACTGCGCGGTCACTTCTGTTTTGATGGGAATTTTCCAATAGTTCCATAGACCATAAACTCAGATCATTCGGTTTATTCTACTAACCTTTCACGAAAGATCGCCGAAGATGGGAATGCATAGTAACATTTGAAATTCGTAGTTATCTGAACCATCCTGGACGTGATGTTCCCTTTTGACTTTCAGTGGTGTAACGCAACAAATCGCCCATCATTTCACCGTATCCTGTGCTTTCAGTCATCACGACGCATGCACACTGATTGCTTTTTCTTGACCGGAACTACGACTGAGAACACCGAATGGAGAATCTGACAGACTCCCATTTTTCATTCATGGCTCACTGACCAGGTAAAATCTCTGCGAGCTCATCTCCAGTTTCCCAACGCTTAGTAAAGCTCAAATGATTGATGACGCAATCATGAATCTGTAAGTACCTCCGAAATCGATGTTTGCAGAATCTGTTTCATTTGTTATCCATGTGAGTTGATGATGGCATCGTCGTGTTGCTATCCGTATGACTCAATCTTTTATTAATTACAAGACACTGGCTTCAATCAAATACGCCAAAGCAGCACACAGCCCCATTTTAAATGGGGCAAATTGGGGCGTTTCTGGGGCAAATTGGGGCATTATATATATGTCGGTTTTTCACGGTAAGTACGTCATAATCTGGGATGTTGCATGTCTTTTTATATCTCAACTGTAACTGTAAATGTCAGCGCTGACATTTTAATATATGTGATATTGTCGTATTGTTTTAATGCGTCACTTTTCCATAAATGCTTGTGCTCAGGGCAATTTGACTTCGAATGCCTGTAAGTTGCGGTGATATGTTTCTAGGTGTCATCACGTCATCACACAACATTGGTTATGTTTGACAGAAAATAAAAGACCGCCGTTCAGCGTCAACCATTTATAGAAAGTGGAAGAGGTTCACGCGGCAGAATAAGTGTTTTGGATGTGGGCAAGCGTCAAGGTGGGGTCACAGGAATGGTTGTCCACATTTGGCTGAAACAAGGGCTTCATCTTCCGGTTTGATATGTGACTTCTGTATTCCAGTATGTTTTCACTGCAGTGGAACATGAACGGTATGCGATCATACAATTCTGGTAACACACAATCATGACCAATCTTGTGCAGGGTTATCAGGCCTTTTGTGTCAACACCATTGAAGTAAAGTATCCCATTACCAGTATCATTGGTAAATGTTTCGGTAATCCCCACACATATGGTTTTGTTTTGATACCTATTTTACACACTTTCAATAAATAGGTACAGGTTAATCTAATCATTCCCTCAGACTCCCCTAAGTGCTGCAGTACACGGGCGTCTAGCAATGAAAGTGCATGGCTATCAGCTTTCAACCGAATTTCTGGTAAGATTTGCCGTCAATTCACCACTCCATTTCCAAACGACATGGTCGCTTTGAAGAAACGTTTCATCCGCATTGAAGCAGCCGTTCAAGCACTAACTGAAGCAGTACAGTCGGCAGAAAACCAAGCAGCTACGATATCAAAACAGGCTGAACACATTGCTTTCAAAATAATATCTTCAGCTGACGAGCTCCATTCATCTGAACAACAGCTGGAAGATGAGCACTACTGCAACGTCATTGTATCTCAATTGTCTCGATTATGGGGTACGAACCTTCGTGATCACCTACGTCGAAGACTTACCTCAGTGTTTAGTGTGAAGTTCTCAAGGCAACTTAATTAGAGTGGGGTACATGAAAAGCATCAAGCCAGCAAACTGAAAATTATGAAGGTTGTCGTAGGTAGGAAATCTGTGTTCAATCACATTAATCACCTTTAGACGCCGTATATCATTCTTGTTTCGCGGGAGCGACGGAGAAAGAGGTGGAATCAGAGATTAGAAAGTGGCTGCATAACTCACGAGACCGAGAAGGTGAACGGAAACTCAGGATGAAATGTAAGGCTATTTGATTTTTTCCTTAAAATGTTATGTCTTCTTGACATATATTTATCATGCATGTACACTTACATGTTGCCTCGTACGAATATTTGTATATTTTTGAAAAACCGCTTTCAGGTCTGTATGAACCGTACCCATTTGTACTATAGACTTGATAAATTGAAAGTATGTAACAGCAATTATTAGCGGTTGCCACTTGAACAAAAGAGTGTGCATTAGCCTGTTAACTATGGTCACGTTTTTTGAAATCTCCGTTTTCAGATCACTAGAATGCGTGCATTGAAATTGTAATTCAACAAATCAGGTGGGACGGATTATTACTTGTAAGTACTTTTTTTCGTTTGTAAACTGCATTCACATTTAAGCCGTTATATCCAGTGTGTCAACCATAATTTGCCTTGAGTGATTTGTTATCGCTTGTTGCTGAGCAACTTCAACTGTCTGTTTATATATTTTTACCCATGCGAACATTCACAGTACTCTACACCGCTTCACCGAAGTGCTGATTTACAGTATCTATTCCGTTACTTCGCAGACAATCGTCAAAGATACGCAATTTGTATGGGCAAAGAATATCAGTGAGCAAGATCCTCATATGAACTACCAACGAAGTGCAGGGGAAAACGGCAATTTGTTGAATCGAACAACCGTGTTGTAACGCTACGATGACGAACAATAAATGTGCATGCTTTTTCAGTGTTTCAGTCGTTGTTGATATTCGTGTATTGGGGGGTCGTTCAGTGAACTTGAGAGCAATGTACATTAGGTAGAGCAAGGGACGAGGATGAAGTGGATGAATACTGCGTAGTTGTTAAGAAGAGAGAAAAATCGGGTGCGTGGGTGAAGTTTCGCGCAACAAAGCGCTTTTAGGGCTAGTCCCCATTTTGCCCCCATGGGTCCCCCAGAAATTTTTATGTCATACCCCTTCTTCACCAACCACCAGCCCCTAAAAGCCCCCCGAGGTCCCCTAGGGGACCACATGGGGTGTGCTACTTGGGAGTTAATCAAATGTCACAATCACTAGCAGATCACGTACATTTGCGATACAGTTAAACCTAACAACAAATATTTCCAAGTTGTTAGCAGAACTATACAGTGCAATCAACCACTCATCCGTTCAGCCAGTAAAAACACAGCGACAAGCTCTGAAGTTAATCACACTTTCCTCAGTGTGTAACAGGCAACATTATTAGCCATGGTTTAATGCGGCGACATTGACACCGTTGTTGTTCTGGTAGCTATTCCTTCTCTTTCCATCATGCTGTGTTTGTTGATCATGATTGGAGGATTTTGTGTATTTTCTCCAAACTTTGCAATAGACTCCGGGCCCTAAAGTCATGTGGACACTCGAAAGAATTGGACATAATCCAAAGCTGTCCTCCCGAAACTCGTCTATAATCCAAAACTTTCATTCGCATTGATACGTGACTAAAGAAATTAACGATGAGAACGCTCAAGACATGAGTTTATTTGTATATGAAGCATTCACCTTTGCTAGCGAACATACAGCGTGTGTAGAGTTTTGGGTTGTAGTTATGCGTTTCCTTGTTCCCTTTATAAATGTCTGTATCAACATCTGGTTTTCCTCAACTGGACGCTTACGGGGCGTCAGGTGATGAGTTCTAGCCGCTGTTCATTTTCAGCTGTCGAAGTTCAAAACGCATTTGGGTGGATGGTGTTCATCGTTTACTTCGCGTTCATTCACTGGTTGATCGCTTGTGTGTGACTGTACTACGACTGACGATATTAGTAAACATTATTGAACTTGTGCGGTTTGTTACCATGACCAGCTCAGTGCGTGTTGAGACCACGGCAGAAGTGTAACTTAGTAAAAGAAGTTGGTTGAGATGTCCATCTGAATACAAAGACAACTAGGCACCTAATGATCACCTTTAAATTAACAGAATCTTCGGCCATCTCAGTGGGTGAAATTCAAATAAAACTACTGGTTTGAAAGTGAACGAACTGTTTCATTGGTTCTGTTTGTAATGTTAGAATTGATCAATGTAGACAGAAAGCAGGAAGTGGTTAACACTCACAACAACTGTGACGTGGTTAACATCAGATTACCGCTCCCTCATGTTCAGCCAGCATGGGAACACTGGTAATCTCAGTTTTCCCTCTGAGATAATCTCAGAGCATAGGCAACCAATTTGAAACCTTTGGATTGGCCTGAGAAGTTATTGACAAAACGTACTCGCGAATGACAATCTTTCAGTATTTATCACTTCAGAGAAGAAAAGAACAGCAGTGTCACCCACACAACATTCCATGTGGGCTTCAGAAGTTCAACAGATGTTTTGATGGTCGACAGACGGGTTGATCACCTTCTGTCAATTGGCTGTTGAAACAAAACACTCTGGGTTTTCAAACGACGTTCTACCGCTTCAGTTTTTTGCTTGTCGGTGCGAAAGAGAACGTCTCACTAACGAGGATTGTAACAGATAAGGAGGGACCTTTGATGATAAAACCTCTGGTCTCCAAATATTTTTCCCGAAAATGAACTTTTTGTAATTTTTTGACGAAACTGTTTGTACACAGACTGTACATCACACAGAAGGGATCGAAACTATCGCATTCCTTCGGACTTTCCAGCCAGCCTTTCTCAAAAAGAAGCATTAGGATATATGGTCAAAACATTCTTCGGTTACAACAAACCTGAACGCTTCCAGCCATGACTACGCTTGTTATAACGAAACACACATGATGGTTCATACCTGACGCGACCTCAGCCGCAAACGGTTGTTTCAACTGGTGTAAATACATGATGAATCCTGCTAATCCACATTGAGGGAAGTTCATGTTGTGTATGCTGTTCAGTCACTCAGTGTGTGTACAGTGTGACTTGCGCTAGCAGAGTCGAACGGGTTACAGAACGCAGAGGAAACCTTGAGCTTCGGGTTCCGTTCCGCCGCCTGTTCCGTTCAGCTTATCGTGAACAGATCAAAATCCGTCATACTTTAGGATGCATCTTAGATAAACAAAGCCAGCGAAATGGGTTAGTATTGACTGTGCTTGGGGTTCGATTGAGTAGAGTTGTCGTGACACTATGCCTCACTAGCTGGATGCTTTGCCCAGAATTGCTGATCACTGTATTGATGAACGAGACGACTGGGTGGATCACTGAACACTTCACGAAAGTGCAAAAGCTGACTGACGCTATAAGCAAATCATACAGCCCTCACAGTTTGCTTCACTTCACAACTTGGGTTATCTAGATCGGAAAGCAACAATAACGTACGTAGTGGATTTGACGACAACATTCCGGCTCTTCTGCATGGCCGTCAGCTCTTATCTAAACTGTCTTGGTAAACCCCAAGTCTTGTGGCGGATAGTGCTTGCAGATTGACAGGATCATAAGCAGTTCATCGAAAGGTCCACAGTTAGCTGAAACATTCATGCAGAACCAGGTGAGTGAAAAATTCACTCACGGTTAAGAACTTGTGCTTCGGTTAAGATCATATCGCTGAAATGTTTGCCACGTTTGATTTTTCAGGTGGACCACCGCGTGCATTTCATTGTTTTAACCAGAGGTATGGCAGCATCATAGGTACTTTGGAAGCCAACTTAAAAACAGACTTTCCGGTGCTTTCTAATGTTCAGTGTGCAAAAAATCAACACGGGCTGCAAAATATAATATTTCCACCATTTTGTACCATATGAGCAAAATCGCATACCTGTCCGTTTGTTGCCAATATAATTGCACCTGACCATATGATAATGTACAGTATTGCTGACTGAACGGGATATCCTGTTCACTCTACAATGCTGCACGGTCACAGCAAAACCAATACACTCGATCGCAAAGGTGAAGAAGAGAAGTGTTCATCCACCTGCCTCTTAAATTGGAAACGGTGGCACAGAGTCATTCGTGAGCCTTACAATACACGCCTGATCGTTGTGTTACGCGTGACCCAGAAACGGAACCCCGAATTGAAAGCAAGTTAAGACCCAAATACTTCTACGGCACAACTGAGAAACGCCTCAAAAACTGCACTTAGCAAACTTCAATCGTTTACGACGACAGTCTGGTCCAACAAAACCAACGGTTTCCCGAAGAAACCAGCAAGTTCAAAGGTGAACGGTCACAAGAGTATGCTACGTTGTAATGTATCAGGAAGTCAACCACAGAAACACACACACTAAGTCCGAGGTTGCAGACCGAAAAGCACAAGGTCCGTCTGACAAAAGAGAAAAGCCGTGCGTCAACAGGAAACGTGTATTAACAACACAGATACCGAGAGAGAATTTTTTTACGTCCTTGT